>JAODGB020028687.1:0-12318 GCA_027574905.2 Earota dentata | reverse complement strand
TTGCTTTGCCATAATTTGCGAATTGCGAAGGCAACGCGCTCAGTTGTTCGACGACGGCGTCGCCGTTGAGATGTAAAGCACGCCGCGCCGCGCATTCGATCCGTTATGCTTTTCCAAAGTGCATAATTGTTTGATTACGAGTGCGTCCCGCGTTTCCCTCCAAGGCGCCGAAAAGAATCACAAGTGTTTTTCACGCTCAAACTCATCGTTTCATCATTTTTGAGTGTTTTACAACGTTGCAACCTTTTGTGTCGTAGCCAGTGCGTTTTTCAGTCTTGCCCGCCATCTTGGATTTGGTTTATTTGCACCGTTACCATTTTTGACATTAGTGACGCGGCTGCGTGGTTGGTGTAACTGAGGAGGTTGGCTAGATGGTCAGACGACTTTCAACGCGACCAGCTCTGGAGTGGGATTCTCCAAACGCACTGTACTACTGTACTACTTGCTACTTGTGATTGTGTCGTGGTTTTGAATTGTCGTGCGCTCGGTCGGCTCCGTGTTTGTGGTCGGCCATAAAAGGAGCGGGCTTTGATGCGCCGAAAGCTGCGGACAGAGGCAATTTTGACGACTTTCTGCGCGACGGCAAGAAAGACATCATAATTATCATGGTTGTCAATCGGCGATGCTCATTTTCGATGTGGAACTCAGAAAGGTCACTCTACTCGCAGTGCTTTTGTTGACTAGTCGCTAGATGGCGCTGCATGATGACCACTTGACTAATGCGTTGTTTTGTTTTTGTACTTGCAGGTCAGCACTGCAGACTTTGCACAAAGCGAGTTCGAAGGCGCGCGAGCAGAACTACTTCCAGGGCGGGGCGACGCACGCGTGGGTGCACTACTATGAGGCGCGCATCGAGTCGGAGCGCTCCTGCCTCAACGAGTGGAACGCGATGGACTGCCTGGAGTCGCGGCGCGCGCCCTCGCCGGACTCGGCGCGCACCAAGCCGCTCGAGCGCTCCGAGACGGAGCGCGTGATCAAGGCGACGCTCAAGGAGATCATGATGTCGGTGGACCTCGACGAGGTGACCAGCAAGTACATCCGCTCGCGGCTGGAGGAGCTCTTCGACATGGACCTCGGCGAGTACAAGAGCTTCATCGACCAGGAGATGCTGACGATCCTCGGGCAGATGGACGCGCCCACGGAGATCTTCGACCACGTCTACCTCGGCAGCGAGTGGAACGCCTCCAACTACGAGGAGCTGCAGCGCAACGGCGTCGGGCACATCTTGAACGTGACGCGCGAGATCGACAACTTCTTCCCGGGCACCTTCGACTACAAGAACGTGCGCGTCTACGACGACGAGAAGACGGACCTGCTGCGCCACTGGGACAACACGTTCCGCTACATCAGCGGCGCGCGCCGCCAGGGCTCCAAGGTGCTGGTGCACTGCAAGATGGGCGTCTCGCGCTCGGCGTCCGTGGTGATCGCCTACGCGATGAAGGCGTACAACTGGAGCTTTGCGCAGGCGATGGAGCACGTGCGGCGGAAGCGCACGTGCATCAAGCCGAACGCGTCGTTCCTCGCGCAGCTGGAGACCTACCAGGGCATCCTCGACGCGATGAAGAACAAGGAGAAGCTGCAGCGCTCCAAGTCGGAGACGAACCTCAAGAGTCCCGGCCTGGTGGCGAAGAACGAGCTGACTCTGGTCGGCAGCGAGCCGACGCCCGCCGCCAAGACGGCGCACGCCAGCTGCGCGGCGAATCTGGTGCTCGGCGAGGGCGCGATCTCCATGTCCGGGCAGGACCTGCGACAGCTCGGCACGCGGCCCAAGTCCTGGTCGCCCGAGGGCCTGGTGAGCTGCGCCTCGCCGGCGGAGAGCCAACAGGCGCCGCCCTTTCGTTCGCTGGAGAATCTCAATCAGGAGCGCGCTGAGGACTTTGCGAAGGCGGCAGGGCGGGCGGGCAGCTCCCCGACGAGCAAACCGAAGCTGCTGAAGGACGCCGGGCGCAACGTGCTGCTGCCGTGCGACAACGGCGAGTCTTATAGCGTCTCGCCGAATCAGATCATGCACATCCCGAATCGCAATCAGGACGCGCTGGTCGGCCTGGCGTCGGTGCGGGAGCGCGTGCACGAGCTGGAGGCGGCGAAGAAGCAGGAGAAGAAGCGGCTGGTGCTCAATCTGCTGCCGCAGTTCGATCAGACGGACGAGGCGGGCGCGAAGGAGGGCAAGGCGGGCGGCGCGAGCAGTCCGCAGATGCGCACGGACACGTGGGACCCGGGGGAACGCGACCGCCACCATCAGCAGCGGCAGCAGCCGGGTGAGAGTGAGGAGACAACGCATGACTGTGATTTAAGTGTGAGGGGCGCGTGCGACGCCAAGGACAAGGACAAGCGCGACAGTGACAAGGAGAGCGTCGCCTCCAGCGGCGAGGAGGTGAAGGACGTGTTCTCCAATCAGGTGGACCGCGTGTTCGAGCGCGAGGAGCGCAAGCAGCGCGCGCCCGCCTCCAGCTCCAGCTCGGCGACGGAGGACGAGGCGCCGCGCAACTGCCCCTCGCGCCAGAGCTCGTGGTCGTCGTACGACAGCGCCGTCGGGCTGAACTATCAGGGCGAGACGCGCGACGTGCCCTCGCGCCACTCCAGCTGGGGCTCGGGCGACACGCGCATCCTGCCCTCGCGCAACAGCTCGTGGGGCTCGTATGACATCCGGGCGGGCGCGCCCGCCGCCAGCGCCGGCGCGGGCGCAGATCTCATGGCGCTGGAGAGCGGCGCCGGCGGCTTGGGCATCGGGATCTTCCCCTACGCCATGGAGGACATCCCGTGGAATCCGGGCACGGTGCGGCGCACCAAGCAGCGGCTGGAGGAGCACTCGAACGCGGAGAGCGCGCCGGCGCCGATCAACATCACCTCGGCGAGCGCCGCCGGCAGCGGCGCGACGTCGCCGAGCGCCGACGGCTGCATGTCGCGGCTGTCAGCGAGCGCGCCGGAGAAGTCCAGCCTGGACACGCTGATGGCGTGCGACGCGGGCGCGCTGTCGCGCTCGGCGTCCAACATCGGCGCGAGCATCGTCAGCACGGCGAAGAGCTTCCTCGAGAGCCTGCACAAGGACGGCGCGCGCCGCGAGCTGGACTGCGAGGAGCCCACGACGAATCCCGGCATGGTCCAGAGCCTCAAGAAGGAGTTCGAGGCGAAGAACAACCTGGACGCGCGCGTGGTGCAGATGAATCTCACGAACGCCACGGCGAGCCTCGAGGGCGTCGTCGGCGCGGAGCGGCGCAGCGTGCCCAGCAGTCCGGTGCTCACCGGCGCGGACCGCACGGAGAAGCCGCCCAGCCCCACCTCGTCGGACCCCGGCGAGAACGTCAAGGAGCTGCGCGGCAAGTTCGAGAAGTCCTTCACGCCGCCGCACATCCAGGCGCCGGCGCCGCCCTCGCCGCAGCCGAACAACCAGCACCAGCATCACAACGCGCATCGCTACTCCTGCGTGGAGCTGTCGGTGGAGAAGAGCCCGGTGCGCATCAAGCAGACGCCGCTGATCACCGGCTTCAAGCTCGCGCTCGGCCTGCACGAGAAGAGCGTGGAGAGCGAGTTCAAGCGGCCGCCGATGGTGCCGGTGGTGCGGCACGCGCCCAACCTGATACCCGCCTCGCCGCCGCCGCCGCCCCAGGCGCCGCCCGTGTGCAACAGCCGCCGCCAGCCGCAGCAGCAGTACGGCAAGAGCCACCCGCTCGCGCAGCTCGGCATCAACAAGCAGCGGCACAACAACCCCGTGTACAACACGATGTGAGGCGGCTGGCAAAGTGCGGTTATGTCGCCGGCGCGGCGGCATGCTCAAGAGGACTTTCCACATATGGCTGTGACATTTTAACTGCATCTGCATCTGCATCTGCGACTGCAACTGCAACACACAAAACCCGAACAATAAGTAATGGAACAGACGGCAAACATAACAATAACAAAAAAATGCAACAACGCTCAGCGAAACCGCTGCAATTTGCGGCAAACTGCCAAATATTATCGTCGCCTCAAGAATTACGGACCAACACACTCACTCTCCCACTCAAGCCGACGAGTTGATTTCGAGCTAAACACACAATACGAGCTAAATTTCAGGCATTTCAGGCATTACACTCACGACCGGCATTACTGGCTAGCTGCGAGCGGTTGGCGAGTGATCGATCAATGGCAAAGCGAGGTTAAAGTTGGCAAATGCACTAGGAAACTAGCAATAATTTCAAACCACATTCGACTCACACATCACATATCAAAGCCCAAAGCCCCACGCATACAGAGTGTCCCGGCTTAACACACCACAACCCTGCGCTTTGATTTCACCCACTCATCTTCCCTAATCAACTAATTCAATAAATCTATGTCAAACTGATGTTTGTTTTAACGTGGCGTTCTTTTAGCATTAACTTTACATTTTATTCACCCTCTGGGCGCAGTCTGTGGACGCTCTGTGTGTTCCGTACGCAAAACTAAATGGAAGAGCCTACTTTTCGTTGGATAATTTTGGCTGTCGTGTGCAATCTAGTCTTTTATCACTTTCGCAAAGTGATCAAACTAAATACAAAACAAACAAACAAACAAAAAGAGAAAAAAAAAACAATAATTTTTTAACCTATACTCCAAGGAAGGGATTTTCATTTTGTTCAATATGCGATCCGCTGGAATCAAAATTGAGGTTGGGATTCACGGCTACTAAACATTAAACACGCCTTATCTCTCTCTCTAAAAGTCTAAAACGAAACTAAAAAAAAACAAAACACTAAAAAGTAAATAAAAGTAAAGTAATGTAAACTACACTGGTATTGTACAAAACGAGATGAAATGCAAAGCAAAATGTTGTAACTGTTTAAAAGAGATGAATCGCGCGGCGGCAACATGGCCGCCGCGCAGCGCCTGCGCGCGCACTATTTTTTCAATATGATTCTATTCTCGGCGCTATGGCTATGTACATTAATGTATTCTTAGCATGTAAAAAACGCACGAAACGCGAAATGCATCCAATCGATAAATCAACGTTGCGCGGTTTTGTTCACAAACGTTTTACATTGCACTTTGCAATACAATACGAATCGAATATGTTCGTCACGACGAGACGCGTTCTCTCTAGTATCATTGTCATTATTTAAATATTTCCCACTCCCCCCCCTTACGTTTCGTTTTTGTTTTGGTTGTTTTTTTTTCCGTACACAGCGTACACAAATCATACAAAATGAATAATGAATAATGAATGCAAATCGACGTGTGTGATAGCTTGTAAGTCGTTTTCTTTTTGTACTATAGTTAGTATTTAAAAATTAGAGTTAAGCGATGCATTGATGATGATGATGAAGATGATGTGAAGCAGCAAGAAGACGATGGAGGATGACGGATGAGGTTAAGAAACTGTTAAATATATTGTCCGCGCAGATGAAGCAAACCTGTAGATAAAGATGATAAAACTGACTTTCGATTGTTTCTTCTTCTTCTTCTTGTTCTTGTTATACACCTGTTGCTGTGTACCTTTACCTTTGCCTTTTTATAAAGATAGCTTTTAATTCTTGAACAAAACAAAGTGTGACAGTGGGTTTATCGTACTGTGCTCTTCCTCGGCGTGCCGATGCGCACGATGTAGATGCGTTTGCCGGCGGAGAATGCCATCTCGTTCTTCTCCGGCGCGCCCGAACTGATGGACTTCACTGGCTTGTGAATGTTGGCGATGACAGCGATGCTCTACAAATCATCTTTAATATTTGTTCAGTCGTTGATGGAAAACTTACCTTTTTCGTGGTGATGTCCATGATGCGCAGGAAATTCGGCTCGCCGCCGCCGCAGGCGAACTGATTGCGATTGATGAACGTGCCACAGAATAACTGCAAACCAAATGCAACAAGAATAGTGAGGTTATGTACGTAAACAATTTTCATTTCTGGCTTACCGGAGCTAGCTTGTATTTATCCGGCTCGATCTTAGGGACTACCTCATTGCCAGTCGCGTACTCCCACATTCGCAGCGTCGGTCCCGATCTCCCATCAGGACAACACGTTAAGAACTTGTGAAAAAGCAATTAATAAAGATTTTTAGATGTTTGAACAGATTTGGGTGAGTAGGCAACCAAACTTACTTCGGTCCCCTTCGGCGTGAATTCCAGGCCGGGGCCGACCACAGTGACGCCCGCTACGCGCCGCACCGCGTTTGGCTGTCGCGTATCCCAAATCTGCACGGTGTTATCCAAGCTGCTGGAGATCAGCTCGGTGACGTTGCGCGGATGGAAGCACGCGCACGTCACGGTGTGCGTGTGGCCGTTCGTGGAGCGCTCTTCATCGCTGTAAATTTAATAAAAACTCGAATCTACCGTCGCATCTAAGAGGTGATTTACAATATGGAGTGAAATGCTCCGGAGTACCTCGCAGAAAATACGCGCTCCTGCCGCTTGCTGTCCTCGTCGTACAGATAAATCTTCTTATCATCGCCGAAAGTCACGAATTTATTGTTGCGCGGATGGTAGGAGATGCCCGCCGTGAGTCGTTTCTCCTCCGTGGTGAAGGTGCACTCCTTGAAGTTGTAGTTCCAGCATTTCAGCAGCCCGTTCGCATCTACCGAGCAGTAGTATGTAACCCGAAATCAAAATGGCGGACCGCGCGCGGCTCTTACATGTGCACATGAACGTGTTCGTGATCGGATAGTTCTTCGACACCGGCCGATGCTTCATGCCCGTCGAGGCGGTGCCGTGCGTCATGCTATCGCCGAGCGCGAACGGCACCTGAAACTTATCGGTGATCGGTCGGATGAAGCCATCGGCGAAGCCGGCCAGCAGAAAGTCGAACTCCTCCGTGTATTGCAGATTGGTGATATTTTCCTCACCTTCTCTACGGAACATACGTATTATTCGAATGGTCATGCGGGGCGCAAATGGCCGTCGGGTTAGGTGCTCACAAGATGGCGACGTGCAGCGGGCCCTGTATAGTGAGCGGCTCCTGCACACGCTTAAAGTAATCCATTTATTCGCCGAATATACACGTGGAATTTGGAGCTCCAGTCGGTTTGCTTCACAGAATTAAGAAAAAGCACGTCGCACACATCATTCACAATACATTCATTTGTCAATTATTTGAAACTTTGACGCATACGCCACCAATGTCCAATTTTTTTTGTAAGCATACCAGGACATTCGAAACCTTGTAAAATGTCTAAATTGATACATGATCATCTAGCGCTAGTGGATCTAGTGTTTATAGACGATTTATAGTGTTTATAGCTAGGTTATGTTAGGGTTAGGAGTTAAGTTAAGTTAGGTTAGTTAGATAAATACAGGCGGTGATAATCATTCGCACCGAAGGCGCAATTGCACTTGGGGCACTTGCGCTGCCGCGTCTCGTAGCGCGTCTTGAGGCAGTCGTAGCAGAAGACGTGGAAGCACTTGGAGAGCACCGCGTCCTTGCGCTTCACCTTGCAGGAGGGGCAGGTGAGCGTCTCCTTGTACTCGCGGATCTCCTCCATCATCACCTCGTCCAACGTGGTGCCGGAGATCTCCATCTTCTTCATGCGCTCCGCCTTGCGGCGCAGCTGCGCGATCTCCTCCTGCAGCCGCTTCGTCTTGTACGCCTCCGCCTCCAGCGCGCTGGTCTTCTCCGCGACCACCTGCTGCGCCTCCTTCATCTGCGCGTGGTACTTCTCCAGGTGCAGCTTGAGGTCGGCGGCGCTCTGCGCCGACTCGATCGCCTTGCGCTTGTGCATCTCCATCGCCTGCTGGCGCAGCGCCAGCTCCTTCTCGACGGTCGCCAGCGTGTTCTGCAGGATGCGC
The DNA here is from genome assembly GCA_027574905.2 of Earota dentata. NCBI lineage: Eukaryota > Metazoa > Arthropoda > Insecta > Coleoptera > Staphylinidae > Earota > Earota dentata. Next base: position 4,586 of record JAODGB020028687.1, on the reverse strand, counting down.
TCCTTCTCCTCCAGCTTGCGCACGACGATGCTCGCCGCCTCCACCTGCGTCGTCAGCGTGCACACCTGCTCCTTCATCACGTCCTTCTCCTCGCGCGCGAGCTTGTGCAGCTGGTTGGACTTGATGCGCTCGGTCATCAGCTTGAAGTTCGCGTCGTCCTTCTCGCGCAGCTGCTGGATCAGGCGCGAGTTCTGCTCCTGCATGTCCTCGAACGCCTGCCCGGTGACTTCCATCTCGTTGAGCAGCGCCTCCTCCTCCTGCGAGCCGACGAACGGCCGCAGTTGGTGTATCACATTGTGCGGATGGCCCGGCCAGGCGCCATCTTGCGGCTTTTGGCTCGCCACCTGCTTCTGCAGCTCGTACTTCTGCTCCTCGAGCTGTTTGATCTTGCGCAGCGCCTCGTCATCGGCGAGTTTCTTGCGGTCGTCGCGCTTCGACTCCTGGAACTTCTTGATCTGCTGCTTGTGGTCCTCCAGGTCGGCGCGCAGCTTCTTCTCGGTGGCCATGAGCTGCACCTTGTCGCGCTGCTCCTTGGGCACGCCTTTGTACATGTCCAGCAGCAGTTTCATCTCTTTCTGGTCGTTTAAAGCTTTTCTAAAATAAAATAAACAATAATACTTATTTGTGTATCAAGGTAGCAAAGTTGTATTCTTTCCGTAATCATATAGAAATTGAAGAAACAACAAAAATTATTCATTGGTATGTTCGACTTCGGAAAAACAAAAGTTGTTATTTCGTTCGAATTCATTCGAAATACATACTTTAACTGTGCGCGAAGATCCCGCACAATCTCCGCTTCGTTGATCTTCGCCTCCTTCGCCCGCTGCGCCTCCCGATGGTCCTTTTCAGTCTTCACCGCGGGCTCCTTCTTCACCACGCCCTTCTCCTGCTTGACATCCTTGCCCTTCCCTGATGGCGAACCGGCGCCCTCTTGCGCTTTCTCGCCGGCCTCCTCGCTCTGCTCCGTCTCGTCCTCCTCCTTCTTCACCGCCGGCGCGCTGCCGCCCTCCTCCTTCACCGACGGCGCGCTCTCCGCCGCGCGCTCCTCCTCCTTCACCGCCTCCAGCTTGATATGCTCCTTGGAGTCCTGTATCGCCGCCAGCTGGTCGATCTTCGCCTGCAGCTCCTCGATCTCTTTGCGCAGCTTCGGCAGCTCGGTGTTGGCCTCCTTGTACTTCCTCTTGTACCGCTGCACCTCGCCCTTGAGCTGCTGGGTGTTGTTCTGCAGCGAGGTGATCAAATGCCGCATCTCGCGATTGATCGGCCCAGTCTGCTCATTGGCGGCGAGATTCTGCTCGAACTCGATGCGCAGCATCTCGTACTCCTTGCGCAGCTGCGCGAGCACGTCCTCCAGCTGCATCACCTCCTGCCGGAGCTTCTTCTGCGCCATCAGCTCCTCGCTCTCCATGATCTCGATGTTGCGCAGGTGCGCGTTCTTGCTGCTCTGCAGCTGCTGGCGCGCCTCGTCCAGCTGGGTCTTCAGCTGCATGCTTTCGTTATACAGCACGGAGAACTGCGACTGCAAGCATTTGTATTCGGTCGTCTCCACGATCACGCTCTCGGGCAGCTGGCGGATGTCCATCTTGAGCTTCTCCACCTCTTTGAGAGTCTCGCGATGCGTCGAGTGCAGCTTCTCCAGCTCCTGCAGGCGATTATTCGCCAGCTCCCGCCACTCCTCCACGTCCTTCACCATATCCTCGATCTTCGCCTGCGTCACGCTGCTGGTGACAACCTTCGCCTTCCCGGACGAGTCGCTGCTCTTCTCCGGATCGCCGTGCATGTGATGGTACACCTTCAGCTTCTCGATCGCCTCGCCCAGGTGATTCTCCAGCTTGTCGTTGCGAATGCGCACCTTGTCGAGGTCGTACTGCAGATCGTCGATCTGGTTCTTCAGCTCGGCGATCTCCGTCTCCTTGCCGGTGACGGAGTCGCGCAGCTCGGACATCTTCAGGCTGTTCGTGTGGTACTTCTCCTGCAGCCCGGTGAGCACGCTCTGCAGCTGATGGCTCTCGTTCTGCAGCTGCACGTTCGCCTCGCGGATGACGTCGTCCACACTAGGCGCATCTTGACCTTCGAGCTCGCCCTTCAGCGCCAGCGTGATCTTCTCATTGCGCTGCATTAGGCGATCGAACGCCTGGATCACCTTCGCTACGGCGCGCTTCGACACCTGAACGCGGTTCGCCAGTTTATCGTCGAGCTCCTCCTTGTCCCACGTGGACAGCTGCATGAGAAACGAGGTGGTGGCCTCATTCTCGTTCTTGTTCTCGGATTCGTCCGCCGTCTCGGCGTCGAAGCGCTGCAGGAGGATGCGTATGTCCTCGTTGAGCTGATTCCAGTAGCGATTCACCACGTTCAGCACGGCGTCGTCCTGCGTCTGGCGCTTTTCCAGCTGCTCAATTCTTTGCCTAAGCTCAGACTCACAGCGTAATCTCTGCTCAATTCTCTGTAACAGGTAAAACACACATTAGAATGCTCCTCCAATGAGTGCACCACACTTAGCTTGTGATTTTACCTGAGCAAGCTTTTTGTTTTGAAATTGGAGCACTTTAATGTCCATTTCCTCCAGTGTGGACACTGGTCCAATAAGATGTGGCTCAAAATGGATCTTTTTGATGGGCGGCTGCCCGCTGGAGCTCTCCTCCACATGACGCTTGGACATCTTGAGCGATATCGCTCACTTAGCTCGAGAATTAATTGATAATATGCTAGTTTTCTCGTAGAAAACTTAAAAACAAGCAATCAACATAACCTGTGAAACATAATAAAAGTGATTTAGCTGCGTTTCTCTGCCGCAAAGTGCACCTATTTAATGGAAACACATGTATTTCTTGTAGATGCATCGTTATGGATACTTACAACCATGATTCTAAGGGAATTTATTGAGTTTAATTCAGTTTAATTCGAGTTTCTTGTTGGATTCAGTGGATTAGACGCTTGGGGACGTCGTCGCCGAGTTGCCATCGTTGCCAGAATCGTCGGTAAGTCGGAAATCGTGTGCATCGCGTAAGCTTTGTTATTGGACTCAATCGATAGAAAGCACTGTAACGAGAAAGAGAGAAACAGAGATACCCTTTCAACCTTCCCTTGTGTTTATATGATTCTAGGTTGAGATCTTCGTTCACCAAAAGAACACTGGTGGCGCTGATGGCAGCAATCAAATTTTCAAACTTTCCAGAATTCAATGATTTTTGGGATTTCTAGCGTTTTAAACTTTTCTACTTGGATGCTTTTCGAGGAAAAGCTCTTAATCTTTCATAATCAACTTAAAAGCAATAAATTGCTCAACGCATATCAGAAATATGAAGTAATTTATCGAAATGCTTTTGATGAGTGTATTGTGTGAGCTTATCAAGCACATTTTAAGACAGTTGCGGAGCGGCAGGGCGCAATCTCGGCCGTCCAGTTCGATGATCGGTCACTTTAGCCGCTGATTAGATTATGTATTTACATCCTCCGATCCGCCACTGGCGCAGGCGGGCGCGATCTGCGCGGCCAGTCGGCGTCGACATTTCGCCGGATGAAATTCGCGCCCGAGCGCCAAAAGATGCCTCAAACATTCCGCGCGTGTTGACTTAAGTGGATTTAAGTGAGAAAACACAGCGACTATACAATGTATACCACCATCAGTACCTTCAGAACATCAGTGCTTGTGATCTTGTGCGTGCAATGCGTGCGAAACTCCAATGGTAATCAAATTATGCACTTTTGTAAGTAAAATATGTGCGTTAAAATTTGCATTGAAAATTCTGGGGTTAGTTCTTGTTTGGGCGGAGAGCGCAAGTGACGCCATTTTGTTGTGAAATGACGTGCGGACTGAATATCTGTAACCAAGCAAAAACTTGCAGCGCTTGCAAATTGCAATAGTTGCAACATTTTAGCTAAAAGTTGAGCTGCTTTGTGACGCATCGCATCCCAAATACCAAATCCCAACGCGCACGTTGTGAGCACGATCACGCAAACACTCGGACTGAACTTTGCACCCGAAAAGATCACCTCGGTCAAATAATTCGGATATCGGGCACTCCGGGCTGTCAACACGGCTTTAGATGCCAAGGTTAATGTGCTATGTATCAATACCAATGGCAATCGTAAGTATATAAGCAACGCCCCAAATTTACGGCGCAAACCTGCCGGGTGCAACATTGAAAGTATGCAACACAAAAAGTACGAATATCTGCTGTCAGTCGGATAAAATTCTTTGAACGCTGATAACTGTGCACCGCGGGTTATCAAAACGCGACAAAATGACGACACAAACATGCAAAACAAGAAGCAATCAGCCAATCTACGGCAACAACAAATAAGAAATAAGGAATAAGTAATAAAGACATAATCAGGTTTACAGTTTGAGTGCGAATGGAATTTGAACTTAAAAAACATAAAAATTGAACATGTTGACGATGGTGGCTGTTGATTGGTCGAACGCCTCGGCGGTGTTACTCGATATTCAATTGTTTCAGTGCGTTTACTTTTGTCCACTTGTCTATCTATAACCTCTTAAAACTGATTGTGAATTATGAATTGTGAATCATTAAAACGTGCAAACCGTGCAAACGCAGCATTGAGAGGTCAATTAGCAATAAACC
>JAODGB020028625.1:0-13747 GCA_027574905.2 Earota dentata | reverse complement strand
CTCCCTCCCCCCTTTTGTGATGTGCTGAAGGCATTATTTAAGCGATATATACGAGGAGTAAAATATACCGCGGGCGTTTTATGAAAAATACATAATGAGGAATGATGAACGCTTTACGTCTCTCAGGCGCATTATAAAAGTTATGAAAAATATCGCGCGCAACGCGTCAAGCCGGCGATGAGGTATGCGATACGGCGGGCGGGCGGGCGGCGCGGCGCGGCGCGGCGCGCGGAGATATATGAACTTTGCGAATTTGCACTCGCCTTATTTCATTGCCCGTATTAAATCCACTCCGGGCCGGGGGCACGCAGCCGGCGGCTACGTGCAGCGTACAGGAGGAGTGCGCTGCCGCTGCCGCCGCCGCCGCCGCCAAAACCCTTGCGCGCTGACTAAATCCCGGCCGTTTTCTTGCCGACTTCGCCCGCTTCACCTTCCAACCTTCCACCTTCTTCGCGTATATATGTATATTGTTGGACGCCGCGTGGAGTGCGGAGTGAAGAAAGCCGAAGGATCGCAGGATCGCAGTATTGCAGGCCGAAACACTTTTTGCGGCGCGCGCGCACCTTAAGCAATTTATTATCTTTAAAGCTCATTATTAAAGGCAATAAAAGCTCGCGAAAAGCTAACAATTTCTGAAATAATGGGAACTATGAGACGATTTTTTAAAATTCCTTACATGGAAAGATTTACAACAATATTGGTCCCGTAGTTTTATCGTTTCCAACGAGCGATCTTGTGACGTCACTTTTGATGTTGACACGGGTGCGCAAGTGACAAGTCACAAGCTACTGGTCCAAATTGAAAAATAAAAATGCGGATCCAATCATTTTATTTTTTCTACTGAGATCATTGCTTTCATTCCGGCGATTGCGCGTAAACGCGATCATAAATATGTACGTGCGTTTAATCACAAACTTTCATTAAACGCTCGTGCCCGACGCCGGCGCAGAAATTAATTAACGCGCCGCAACGGCTTCATCATCGAGTGCGCGCGCCGAAATTCAAGAAATTGAAGACTTTGAGAGATTGTTGTTGCGAGTTTGTTTTTCGGGCGAATTTAATACGATTGAATTATGGCGGGGTGCGGCCGGCGCGCACATCGCGAGCACGCACACGCCTCGAATATAAATTACATTTTCGCCGGGCGCGCGCCGCCGCCGAACGCTCTCGCTCGCGCGCGCGCGCCGACGGTAAATTATAAATTTGATTGATTTACTTGCCGCATTATAATATGAACCGCATGCAGGCGCCACGTATGCAATTACGTTTCAGCGGCGAAAAAGCGCCGAGCGGCCACCCCCCCTGTAAATATATTTATGTTTCGGGCGGGCGGAGATAGACGCGCCGCCGCCCCCCGCGCGCGACGCGCAAGGAAATTGAGAAGTTGCGAGGCGCGCGCGCGCGCGCCTGTTATTCGAGACGGTGTGATGATCATGATGAAGATTAAGAAGACGCGCAGGAAGGTGAGGCGCGCGCGCGCGGAGGGGCGGTGGGGCGGGCGCCGCGGGTGAAAAATGAAAGGCGAAAAATGCGCGGGCAGCGGTTGTAAACACGGCGGCGACACGACGTAATGAAAAATGACAGCGCAAATAGGAGCGAACACGCGTCGCAATCGACGGCGCGAAAATTGTTCATTTTACATGCGATACGCCGCCCCCACACCCTCTGAAGGAGACCGCTTGTTGAAGATCCCAAGTGCTATGCTGTCTGCTTGCTTATTCTTTGCTTTGTGCTTGAAATTTAAGCAGTCGCAGTTACAGTGAAATGTATCGATGAAGAGGGGGTGCCGCCGCCCCTCCCACCCCCCACCCCCGCGCCTAGGATATGCCGTGTCGCGCGAAGCACACTAGGTGATGTATGCGTTCGAAGGCCCCCGCCACGCGCGGCGCGTGTTTATATTTATTTATATCGATGCGAATTTTTGCGCGCGTGTAATAGGCGCGGGCACGCGCGGCGGCGGCGCCACATGTGTAAAATACGGCGCGGATTTTCGCGCCGCCGCCGAAAGCAATTTATACGAAATTGAAGCCGGCAATAAAAATGCGCGAAAAACACGAAAACATGAAATAAGAACCATATGTAACAAACGCCCGCCTCGGCAATCCGCGGCAATTCATGGCAATTCCAATAGATGGTTACGGCCGCCGCCCGCCGCGCCATTCTGCGCCATCGCGCGCGATCTTCCGCCATCCGACACTGTGTTATGCCAATCTATATCGGCTCCGCGGCGTATGCGAAATGAGGAGCGAAAACATCTTCGGAATGATCTCAATATTTCTGGCGCGCGCGTACGGTTTCGATCCGCTCGCCGCCCCCCCGCCGCCCCCCGCCGGCGCAATTTATCGTCCGATTTATTCCGCGCCACAATACATTATTTGTAGTAAATTCTAGCGATCTTCCCGGCTGCAAGTGCGCGGCGCGGCGCGCAAAAAACGGGCGACAAAAAAGGGCTCATCGGGGGGGAGGCATAAATCGCGAATAAAAGTTTGGCTGCGAATGCAACAATGCGCGAAACGCATTAGTTGCTTCACGTGCCATTTGTTCCCGCTGGCAGGCGCATTGTGCGCTCAAAATCGCATTAAAATCCATCGGCCTCGCGCGCGCAGGAAAACAAAATGTTTAAATTAACGCTGCGAGCGCTGGAAAAAAGCGCCCTGCCCCGAAATTAATTGTTAATTGAATATAGAACGCCAGCGCGGACGGCAGCGGCAGCACACGCCGCACGTGTTTCGGCTGCAATCAATCAAAGCGTATTATGCAAATCGCGTCGCCAGTTCGGTGCACGTGCCACCTGCGCGGCGCAATTGTTGTGTCTGTTATCAGCAATGAATACATCGGGCGCGGCTGTGTCCTCACCCGTCCTGATGTCCGCAGTCGGACGTCACATCCACTCGACGGCAAAGGACTACTAATCACATGCCAAGTAGGTCGCAATCCCCAACTCCATAAACATCGGATTAACCCAAAATTAACAAACATGGTTTCCAGATCGCGCCATGAGTACGGCGCCAAAAATATGCTCTTAATATCAATTTAAATCTCATTTTATTGCCGCCCCAACGCTGGCGAACGAGTGCGCAGTCATCATGATCGGAAAATGATGTCATGTGACACCCGGTGGATGCTGCCGCAAGCTATCAACATTACTAATGTCAACGTCCAAACAGAGTGGAGATAGAAGGCTCGCCGCCGCAGCCGCCGAACGTGAAGCGTCGAGCGGCAGGCGCAACGACCAGCATTCAACCGAAAAGGTAGTAAATGAGAGATAACAGCTCAAACGGTTTCATGCAGGATACGCTTTCAGCCATCGGGCGCAATCCTTGATAAATAGTTCAGTTATTCAAACAAGTCCGGCGCACGCTTTCGCATTTTTCAAGCGCGCTTTTTTTTGTGAGCTTGCGCCACTTTGCATCCGCGGCTTTAAACATTTCCTTGATGGATCTCGCATTCTACCGCTCGTTGGCTTATTTGCACGAAATATTTATGCACGACTAAAAAATGCTAAACCCTTTTAATCTCTACGATTCTACAAAACCACACCGTAATCATCTAGGCGAGGCCAATGAAACACTCTAACTTTTACGTCTATAATCGCCTAGTCAATGGCAGAAATTACCAACAAAAAAAAACGAACGCGTAGTCCTTTTTAAGCTTCATTGCGGTCTCTTCTAGCAAGAAACACGCTCTTTTAGGTGCATTCCAGTAAAAACCGCTCAATGAACGGATAGCGTCCGAAAGAGGACCTCAAATTTTAAACATTTTTGGATGTTATGAAGAAACTCGACGGATGATGCGCTGTATTTTTCGAACGTGTGGTTAGTTTTTAAGTTCCTTTGCAGATTCTGATAGCTAGAAAGTTCCATTTTAAGGTAGAGTGCAGGAAACTCCGCGCAAGAGAAGAAAAGCGCCCGAAACTTGTCCTAAAATTGCGTATGATTTGAAAATCCGCTACAGAAAAACAGCGCATTTTCTGCCGTAGGTTCCAAACGCATGATCCTATTTTCAGTTCCCTTCCAGATTCCGACAGCTAAAAAGACACTTTTTAAGGAAAAGCTTAGTAAAACCCACCAAAAAGACGTTAAGTGTCCGAAAACGGACGCTAAAGTATTGAAATTTTTAAATATTTAGGAAACAGATGAATTATAACTGCGTGTACAGTCCAGCGGAAAATCTTGTTTCTGAAAGTTGACCAGACTCCTAGAAAGGTTTAAACCATTTATAATCCAGGCACATTTTTCAGTTCAATGTAATTATGCCTCGATACTATGAATATTGAAGCAAGGCGCGATGAAGGGTTCCGGGCCGCGGGATGAGCTTGCTGCCCAGGCCCCTATGAGGCAGTTAATTACTTGATTAAGGAGTCGCAGCCGAAGAAGTTGGCTTCCAGCCGACGTAAAGCGGGGGCCTTCTTGGGTTGCATAAGTAAGCGCGCAAGTAAGGCACCAAACCGCAGTTGATGCCATTATATGACGACCGAAACTTGTATTAAAAGACAATAACGATATTATAGAAAGTTTGGGGACGCCTGCTCCGCCTCAAACGCGAGGAGGATAAATTTCGGACTTCGAATTTAATTAAGACTCCCAGTTAGTTTTCGCGCACGTGGCCGCCAGTTTTGCCATTTTCCAAGCGGCCCCCCTACGCCGCCGCCAGCCTCTGGCGATATTAACGTCAGTGCACACGCCGATCCCCGATCCCCGATCCCCCGACTAATGCGGCAACTGTCGGGCGCCGCATCTCGAATGTGCCAATCGGGGCGACTGCCCGCCGCCGCCGCCGCCGCCGCCACCGCCGCAGAACGCGCACGCAAATTACATAATCGCGCTGGATATCGGACGAGATTGAGCGATAAATAATGATGGGACGAGCGACAACGGCGCAGGCTGGGCCTGCGCGCAGCGCCTTGATTTATTAGGTATTGTGTATCTTGCGAGTAATTTCATCAGGCGCCCCCGCGCCCCCGCCCCCCGCGCGTCTCAGTGCGGCCGAGGCGGGCGTCGAAACTGAAACTGAAACCGAAACCGAAGCCGAAGCCGAAACCGAAACCGAAGCCGGCAGACTAGCGAATATGAAAGCGAAAAAAGTGCTTTCAGACAGCAATTGCCTCTTTGCATACGGCCCTCTGTAATTACTTGCATTTACGACGGAGTGTGTGTGTGTGTATTGGCTGGGGGGTGCGGGGCGGCGGGGCACGGTTATGAAGTTCAAAAGAGTAATCGGCCGGCGCGCTGATAAATCGCCGCCGCCGCCGTAATCACTATCGCGTTGATTATGTGCGCGTTTGTCCTCGACTGTTTGCGCGCGGCGGGCGGGCTGCGTGCGCCGCCGCCGCGCTCTTAATTACAGTTATTTGTTATTCGGCGGGCAAAAGATAATAAGCGCTTTATTTACATTTTGCCAACCGCGCACCACACACCGCAGCGCGCCGCGCCATTTCTTCCTCGTTCTTTCCACCCCTGCGCCCGCAGCCCGCCAACTTCCCGCCCTCTTGCCCTCCCCGGCACGCAGGGCCGCTTTATCCGTTAGTATAATCCGAACGACTAATATATGTATAAAGCTTTGCGGTCTTCTTTATGCAAACAGAATTAAAATTCCGGCGCGGTTTCGCTCGGCGAATGTACATAGCACACACGCGTGCTGTTTGAATTTATATTTTCGAATCGTCAAATACACCAACAAATTACTGTAATGCAAAACTTAGAAAACACACCTGGCATGCATTGAGGGCTTATGGAGTATTGAAGCATGTAAAGTGTATTAAGTATTAAGTTGATCAGAATAACAAAGCAGACAAAAACTAAAAATGTAATCACAACAAAAATTGGTTTAAGATTTTAAAGACGCCAAACTCAAAATGTGCTATATTTTCCAATCCTGCGCTCCTTTTTTAAGTTTATTTGCAAATGTCGATAGTCAAATATACAGTTTTTAAAGTATAATCCAATAAACCCTGCCCAAAACAGGCCAAGTCCTGGAAACCAATGTTTCTTAAAAAGTGGCAATCTTTTGATATTTTGGAAACAAAGCTTTATATTTTTTATAAGTTTCCTTGCAGAACCTGACAGCTAAGCAGATACTCTTTAAGGATTAGTTCAGTAAAACTCACTAACATAACTTTAAACGCCAGAAATTGACCATAAAGTTTAGAGTTTTTTTTTTTAATATATTTTGAAAACAGCGAATTTACAGACAGCAAACTATGAATTCATATGAAAGGTTGAAAAAACATACATATAATATCTTAGACAGACATCTTACATCTATCATATCTTGAATGAATCTTTACCTGAATTGAACCATAACTAGACCGATCATGCACTTCGTGGTTTCAGTTACAAACAACCTTTATGTTGAATCGCTCATAATTTCCTTGCAGTCATATCTTCAGATAGGAAATTAACTCATTTAACTACGAATTCTTATGGAAGTGGGCCACCCATGATGTAGAGATGTAGATTACACGTAAGAAGCACACCAGAATCTTCAATATTACTCAATATTAAGAAAATCAACTCCAGAACTCCAGCTTTCTCCTTTACTTTCCAGTTCTTTCGCTTTTCTATCAGGATATTCCAGCAGCAACAAATCATCTTGAGATGATCCTCTTTATGAGGAGACTTGAAGCTTTGCAATTTCTCCACACCTCAAAGCTCAGCTCCTAAGAAAGGTGGAATGGTTGTTTATGTACTCGGCGCTTCATTCAACCCCGATTTATAATGCACGCCAGCGGCAGCGCGCCAAGCGCCTCTTTAATCTATTAGCGAAAGCGCATTCGTTAAATGGTCCCGAACGTCATAATTGAGAATAATTAATATAAAGGCGTCTCCCGGCCGCTTCAGCCCGAGCGCGCACCATTTGCGAGAGCACCGACCATCAAATTAATCTTCAACTTCAACTTCTTGCGCGATTTCTGGCGTTTTGGATCGAAATAATGCATTCAGGCCGGCAGAATTTCTCGAATACGAAAGTGCAATTCTCCACAATTCTAAACGCGCATGTCGTGTTGCAAGAATTGGTGATTTGCTAACCCTTAATATGAAAATGGTATCGATTCAAGTCGCGAAGGCAGACAATTAAAACCGCTGAAACGTCAAGCTCGAGCCGCGGCGGAGCCCGGCGCAAATAATTCAGAGGAAAAGTTTTCGCAATCTTCGCTTCCTTCCGATAGCCGGCCGCGATCCGATTGCGGCGGGCGGCGGCGGTGTGCGACGTCGATGTCTAATTGTTGGCAAACTTCCTTATTAAGTCTCTATTAAGTTTCTATTAACTCTGGCGCGCACGGCGGCGGCGGGCAAAAGTGAGCCGCATTAATGTCGACAGACGTTCGGCGCTGCCTTTTCGGCCCGATAAATCAACGCCCAACACCTTCGCGCATGATTAAACAAACGCAAAATGTGAGCGGAATGGGCAAACGACTAAATATGCACGACTGAATGACGCGCATGCGCGAATTCATCGCGCTAACAGCGCGTGAATTTATATTAATATCAGATGGAAACACACCCGCCTGCACATTGCAGCGTGCGCGCGCGCCCGCGCGGAAACAAGGTAATGAATGTTTATTAACATTTCAAACGAAACATACCGGCTTTTTTCCCCTGCACGTGAGCCTCGTCGAAGCGCGGCGCTCCGTCCTAAACAGTCATCGTTGGTCATTCGTTCGTTATTCTTGTGCCATCAGCTGAAACAAATTGACAGTGATTGTTAGCGTTTATATTGAACATGACAAGTGGAAAAATAACTATAGAATAAGAACAATTGTATATTACACATGGGAATGTTTTCGATATTGTAGAACCAGTTTTTAAAAACAAAACAAGATAGAAGACATTTTTACAAATATAAAATAACTGACATCATTGTTATTTACAGTAGAATAATACATTTGAAAATGTTATTTAACATTCATTTCTTGTTAGAGCTCAAGTTACATTGGTGCTCCAATATCCAACATAAATTTGTACATTTGTGATATTTTGAAAACACGAGACTGAACAAGCACTATATTTTCTGAACATGTCCTTACTGATTCTCATAGTTAAACTGACATTTTTTAAGGAGACATTATAATTTGGCATTTTTCAATATTTTGAAAACATGCTAGGGAAAATGTGTCCAAATAGACTAAAATTAAAAACAATCGAAAATACCGTATATTTTTCGAATCACTGTTTCTTTTTTAAGTTTTTTTTTCGTTGGCGATTCAGAGAGAGATAGATACGCAACTGCTTGTTGGAGGTCAAGTTACATTGGTACTCCAATGTCCACACTCTCCTATTTGCTCCGCAATCAAGTATTATGTTTCCCCGAACATTTAATAATGCAATAAACTTGGTGCGCGGTTCCTGCTTCAATTTGTGAATGATCTCACTAGTCTATTAAATCTATGTAAAGTGTTAACAACTGCTCCGATTGGTTTGTTCTACAGGCGCTTTGTGCCGGCGTGCGGCGGGCCTTTGTGCAAAGTTTGCGCATTAAAATAGTTGCGCGAAGAACCCAGCGCCCTTGTGCGCTTGGAGCGCTTGAGCCCTGCGACGGCCGCCGCCGCCCATCCACAACACAAGAAACGCAAACTTTTGTTCCTGCAAAGAAAACGTTTACGAGCTCCAGCGCGCTTTGCCGCGCGGCGAACTTTTACATGCACGGCATTCTTGTGCGCGACGCTGCCGCGATTGCACATGCATGCGCCGCCGCCGCCGCCGCCGCCGACCTGAATGTGAAAGCGAGCGAAAAGCCGCGCCAACGAGCCGGATATCTCGAACGAGCATCGCGCATCGAGCATCAAGGGCCGGGGGGGGTCGGGGACGGCGGGGCCGAACACCGCCATCGAAGCGGCAAGTGTCGGGGATTTTATTCGCGCCTTTATTCCAGCGCGTATCGCCGCCCACTTCGCACACGAGCGTGCATTAGCATTCGCCCCAGTCTTAACTATTTGCAGGATGCAAGCGACCGGCGCGCATTTTTCGATGTTGTGGCGTGCGGCGTGTTAAATTTCGTTTGAAACATTGCGCGATTTCTCAATGCGCCCGCCTGCTGCGGAGGCGGCGCATGCATTTTTCCGCCGCGTTTTCCAGTCCGCGCGCCGCGCGCTGCATTCCGGCGATTATCCTCGCCATTGCGCCGCCGAATAGTTCGCCCGATAGTTGCCGCCGCCGTCGCATTACGGCTCCGGCTTTCTTTATTGGCCCGGCTGGCGGCGGCGGCGGCGGCGGCGATACCCACCGCCGGTGCATATATGAACTATTTACATGAAACATTTAACTTGTAATCTCGCACATTCCTCCGCTCTCCACTTTCTTTCAGCGTGTCGCAAATAGCGAGCAGCGCAAAGTTTGAATCTCCATAGATAAGTCGAGCGGGCGCGCGGCGCAAACTTTTACAATATATGCGCCGCGCACATTACCTCTTCGCTTTGGCGCGCCCTAAAAGCCGGCGGGCCCTATAAACACGCCGCCGCCGGCAGCGGGCGCATTCCGTCGGCTGCAAGCGCCAAACGACTCGCTCTTCCTGCCGCCGCCGCCGCGCCGGCATTATTTACGACGGCATTCCGGAGCGATATTCCTCATATGCACGACTGCGAGTGTTTATAAATATTACACACTCGCCCGTGGATGAGGCCGCATTTGGTTGTAACGCGCTTGTTACGCCGCCGTGCATAATTTTAATAATGTGTTTTATTTGTATTCTATCTGCCGCCCCCTTCAACATACCTCAAAGGCGGCACTCATATTGGCAGGTGCACTTCGTATTAGTTTATTTTTTCCGCTCGCTGCTTTTAATTTGCCTTCAGGACCCTCACGAGCGCGGCGAAAATCAATAAACATGCCGACGGCTCGCCGCCCCCCCAACGATGGCGGCCGACCTATCTTCGCGCGCTTGACCCAAAGTGCCCATTACCGCGCTAATAATTGAGCAAATTGAACACGAGGTTAATAGGAAAATTATCGCGCTGGCCATTTTCTTTTTATGGCTTATTGGAAAATAACTGAACGGCGCACTCTCGCCGTGATACATTTTGCTCGATTGCCGGCGGCGGCGGGCGCGATATCTCAATATCCCCGCCGGCCGCGCCGCGCCGCGCCGCGCACGCGATGGTTTCAATTTCAAAATAACGATGTCATAACAATAATAATAACTGCCAATATTGGCGGAAATAAAAGATTCGCGCGCAATCAAGGAATTATTAAATGCAGCAAGGAGCGGGCGGCACTGATGGCGCCCCCCAAGCGCTCATTCAAGAGGGCAAACAATTGCCGCCGAATGTGACTACAAGATGCGGAATAAATCAAGCCCCATTGCCAGCCCGCATCGATTTTATTATTGCATTCTTCGTTGATTAATTTCAGCACAAACAAATGTTTGCTTCGCATTTGTTTCTTGGCGTGAAAAACCCTGAAATATGGAAAATAGTCGACCATAACCTCATCTACGCGCGCGCGCTGAATATAAAATTAATATGTTCATTAAGCTATTAATAATTACTATAGTAATTTACGATCTGCAAAGTGATGAAGTGGCGCAAAGAGGCTGCACATACCCGCGCCAAGTGAGCCGTGCACGAAAGGCTTTCAGCGATGTCGTGCCAAGCATGAAGCTGCCGACGTTAGACAACAGGGTTGCCAAACGTCCGCCCAACACTCAAAAAGTATCAAAAACAGCAGAAGAACCTTCAAAAACACCGAACTCAATCAGGTTTTTACAACTAAAACTTGAACACGAATCTTTGTTCATTAAAGTGTAAGGTTTGAGGTTATAAGTGCTTGCAGTTTGGGTAGCCCGCATTGCTAACCCTGGAAATACCCGTGTTGACGTGTAGTGTGTTGTAGGTGGTAGGTTCAAGTGGATTGTGAAAGTTGCGGGGGGCGAAATCGCCTAAAACCTAAAACCAAGCAGGTTTTGGATGCACGCCGCCCGCCGCCGAGCGCCGCGGCCCCGGCGATGCGTACACTGCATATTTAATTCAATGGAGTTTAGCGTTGAGACGAAATTAGCCCCCATCCACTTGCCGCCCCCTCCCCTCCTCGCTTCCACACACCTCTTCAGTTCAGCAGAAAGCATGGTTCAACAACGCAGACGCGCGTCGCCCGCGATCAAGAAATAACACCACCCGGATGTGATACCCACCCCATCCCTTGAGGAGCACCTCCCACCTCCTCCCACCTCCCCCCACTTCCTCCTCCATCGCGCACTACCCTAGTAATATGCAATAACTACCGGAAGCGGCGGCGGGTAATTAGCGTCGCTCTCGAGCGCCGCGGCGGGCAGTGCGCGTGCGCGTACCACCCGGGCAACGTGGGGGGCAGGCGGTATTTAGGCGGCAGTGTACGGAAAGAACGTCTAACATGTGCATCAATCATCGGATTATCGTCGCTCATCTTCATCATCCGTCTTTATCTATCTTTATTGTTCTAGCGGAGGGGGCGCGTGTATACAATGGCCCCCGGGGCTGACGCGCTCGTTTTTCATCAGCGGCGGCGGCGGCGGTTAAGCCACCTTCGCCGCGGCAGCTCATTTCTCCGCGCCGCGCGTCTGAGACGCTTTTTCCGGCGCTGCCGCGGCCCCGGCCGCCAAGTCCAACGCGGACGTGTTTATTTTATTTTATAAACTCCCGCGCCGCGCGCAGCTTAGCTAATGGCGTCTAATAACTAAGGACCTGGCGGGACAGATCTAAGGATCCGACGTCGTCGCGTTCTTTTCGCGCGCGCCGCGCACCGCAAAGCGCATGCTTAACCAGCGCTCTTACTCTTCATGTCGCCTTCCACATCCGTGCTGTCATGTCATGTCTACATGCCGCCGCGGATGTTCATCCTCCACCATCGCGCGGATCAAAAGCCCGACACCAGCAAGCAGGTGTTTAATGCGTTTATTAAAGTAAATAAACGGCGAATATCATGCCTGCAGGCGGGAGCAACACGCGGTTTGAACATCGGCTTAGCATCGGCAGCAGAAGAACAGCATTACTAATAGTCTTAATTAATATCCAAAAGCCTTTCCACGGCGCTAATCCCCGGCCGATACGATAATGCGATCATTCGTCATCACACTCCGGGCGTACGCACAACGCAATAGTAAATCCATCCGAAATGGCGCATTAAAATCGGCGCGCATTAAAAACCGAAATAAAGCTCATTGCGCTGGTTTTATGCGCGTATCATGCGCGGAAAATCGCGGCCGCTTTTATTCCGGATATCACGCTCAATTAATTGCCGGCGCGCGCAGTTAATTTATTAAAAATTACACTAGCGCATTATGCGCGCGGGCGCACCGATGCGGCATGCATATGTTGCTCGGCGATGCGCGCGCATTTTGCAATAATGGCGGCGCATCGGCAATAACCGGCGGATGCGCGGCGCGGAATGCAAAATAAACATGCGCTGTTATTGTTGTTGATTGTGATGAAAAACTATTACAGACGCTGCACAACATGCGTAATGCATGTTTTACAACGCGCGCGCCGCGTTCGCAACAAACATGCGCCGCCGCCCCGCGGGGCACAATGCGCATGCATACGTTTGTTTATGCCGCCACTTCCCCCCGCGCGCGCAGATCGATTTATTTCATTTATTTCCGCGTGACAGGCGAATTTTATTAATATCAATCAAATCGGGCTGCAACCGACTCCAACCGCGTCATGAAAGTTAAATCTGAAATTCAATGAAAATTATACATAACATTTGAAGCAAAAGATGCGGATGATTCTTGTTGAAGAAGAAAACATCGTCTACAAGCAGCGGAGACAGGAAATTAGGCTTTTCTTGGGCGCACCGCTTAATTAGCTAGTGCAAGTTAATGCAATCAATCGCGAACAAACGTTGGCGGCCGGGCGGCCGGGGGCGGCGAGGAAATTCGAAATCCGAAGCAATACGTAAACAGACACTTGAGTCGACGGCGGCGCCGGCGGCGCGCGACACAAAAACACGCCGCCGCCGCCGTCGAAGACCTCTTCTTCATGCAGCGTGTGCCAGAGTGTGTAACCGAGCGGGGGGCGGCTATTACGGGCTCGCGCGCGCAGCACTGCCGCCCGTTTCGCGCTTCATTTGCCGCCGCACAATCTATTTCGTCCGCGGCGATGCCCAATCTATTAAAGCTCGACATGTCTGCGCCGCCGCCGCCGCCGTCGTCTAATATCTGAGAAGCGGGGTGGATGCCGAAGGGATGCGACAATGTAGGTATATAATGCAATATCGCTTCGATATCGGCGCGCGATGTTTGCGGTATCGCGCGCGTGTCGCTGGCCGGATTTATTGCAATCACCCGCGCAAGTCCACGAAGACGTTATTAAACAACTCCTCCCCCCATTCCCCCATCCCGCCTCCGTTATTTCTAATCATCTCATCAGCAAAAAGACTAACGGAAAGAAGTGACCAAATTACCAACGGATAATTAAATTTCCAGTTTCAATGGTTGAGAGTTGTGTGTTACAACTAAAAATTACGAAATTCCCCCGCCCCCAATGATTTGGGGATGGTTCCCGTTCCTCTATACTACAAGAAAATCTAATAACGATCAATTTTAATGTTAATCTTGGATTTCACGGTCATTTCACAGTGGATCTAAGCCCGGAACTGAAAATACAACTGTTTTTTTCTTGCGATGGTTAATAACAATTATTGGCATTGGAGGCGGCGGAAAAAAAGTTGGAAGTTGGAAACATTTGTGTGATTGCCCATTTGCGCGCCGAAAAACACACGGTCCGGATTTATAGCGCTGCTTACGCGCGCTCTGGGGGGTGTGTGGGGGGTGTGGG
>JAODGB020028606.1:0-19118 GCA_027574905.2 Earota dentata | reverse complement strand
TGATTGAAGGCAACATAACTTATGATTCTCATAGCCAATTTCCATCGAAAAAGGGAGAGATATTTATTAAATCTTATCACAAACAGATATATGTTAAACAAAAATATTTGAAGCTTAAAAATTAAATTATATGTTCTTAAAAACTGTAATTTAAGAATTTTTAGTATAACTTTCTTGTATATTTGATGTACATTGTTGCAGAGAATTAGGAAAAATGGGCAGGTTTCTAAAAGATCTATTAAAAAAAGTTTTAATAAAGTACATAACTGAACCACAATAAATCGAATACTGTTTCTCCGTAGCCTAATCGCAGAGTCACTGTATGCAGAGTCATCTGTTGGCGTCGAGTAATACTACGTTAATATTGCATATAGTTATTCCGCACAAAATACAATACATGGTAGATATTTATCTCTTTTTTAACTAACTATATTTTAAAATATTTTGTGCCTAGAACTTTTTGTACAAATATTTATTCATACACAAATAATTCATGAACAAAAAATGTTTCTGTTCCTCGCTAACAGATGGCGCACTATATACGATTTGTTCACGGAATATTTATATTTGTCAGGTTTGGATAAAATTATGCAGTTTCTCAACTTCCCGAATTACACCCAATTTTAACATTACATATATTGTACAATGATTTAGTTAAGCTCTCTTAATTACAAAATATTTATATATTTAAACACCAATTGAAAATTGGCGTTTTGACTTTATTTCTAAGCAATTTCGTTCTTTTCTGCAATCGAATTTAAAATTAACTGTTGTGGAACACGCACAGCATTATCATTAAACAAATGCCAAATTAAAATTCCACCTTATAAACAGTTCGAATGTGTTATATAATAAGCTCTCTCGTCTCATGTTAATAAACAAGTCGCCGGGTAATCAACTACCCGCAGTCACTTATAGTGGGCTAACATGCATTACTCTCTTACGTACTTACTTGCTGCATACACACTTGCATTACATTGCATGCGTGAACTTCTTTTTGGTTGCTCCGACATTTGCCATTTTTCCGCCGGCTGATTCGAAGCGAGTCGTGCGCGCGGAGAACAAACTAGCGCTAGATGTAAATTATTCGCGCTAATAATTATTGAATTTCAAACCGCTTCATCGAGCCAATCAATAAAACAAATCGGAAGTGTTTTCGAAATTAATTAACATGTCTCACGGCGCGCGGCGGCGCTGGAAAAGTATTCTCATTTCTAGCATGAGTCGGCATGTTAGCTGGGGAAAACTGAATTCAGCATTCAAAAGCTAAGCGAATGTTGAAGTCGACAGTCGGCGTCTTGCGACGAAGACTTGCCGATATATCTTTATCAGCTGCGTTCGCGAATGAAGGAGACAAGGAGACACACATGTGTTTTGTTCCGCGAACAATTACTTCGTTGTCACCGTCGTAAAAGTCGCGTTCAATTCGTCGATCAACAAAGCAAAAACTATCGGAACCTGAACAACAAAGTGTGATTGTTCCAAGAATCATCCTAAGATGACACTACCAAACGCTGGAAACAAACATATTACACTTCAACACTTGAAGGAGTCCTAAATTATATGTGTACATTATTTTTAACTTTAAGGAACATTCGTTGACTCGTTGCTGGGAATGCAAAGTACAGGTAAATGAGTCCTAGTCGTGTTAATGGTACGCTCGCATTATAATAGAAAGCATAATTCATTTACACATTATTTCACGAATGCTTGTTCTGGTCTGACTTTCATTGGTTGTCTTGGCTTCGAAGTGGTTTCCATGCATGTCCTCCGATGCTGGTGTGTTTCCCGGCAGTTACAATCCGTTACTATCAATTATGATCATTTTTCAGCACACTTTGCTGGAACTAATTTTTCAAAACTTCATCGAAACTACAACTTTATGGTGATTTCTATCCGAGTTGAGCTTAGAGCTATTTAAGGTTTGGTTATGTGGGTTGCCTAAATACACAAGATACTGAATATTTCAAAGCGAATTTTTCAATCATTCTTTCGCCAGAAAGAGATTGGATCCTACCTTGAAAAATCGATCACTGTTCAATCGATGCGAATGGAGTGTAAAATGCCTTAAGTGCTAAACTGCAGATGAATCTGTGTCTGCACTTGCACTCTTGATTCGTGAATGTTTGCACTTGGATTGTGCCTATCGTGGCGTGCTGCCTAACCCATCGCACAGGAAATTTCACTGCTCTGAGTATTTTCGCGCGTTTTCTACGCCCGACCTGCGTGCGATAAATTTCCGCGCCGAACACTACCGTGTCTTAATCCGCTGGCTGTTAATTTATCTCAAGGGCCCGTCTCGCGCCATACGTATGTACGAATTGCGCCGCGCATCGGCGAGCAGGTGAGCCGCACAGTTTCTAATTTTAATACGGATTCTATAAACGCCTTAATGCCGCCTGCGAGCCACCTTCACGAGATAACTGATTCGCCGCATAAAAGCAGCCCAAAGCTTGCAGCGTTGCAGGTTGAAACTCGCTGCTCACTGGCAATATTTAGTGCTTAAGAGTGCAAAGTGTGAACAATCGTCGATGGGTCTTATTACACCTGCGGCGGTGTGGAATTCAAGCAGATATGAAGTGCACTTCCGCAACGAAGAAGATATCTTTATTATTTAAAAGCGATTTTACTTTAGGCTTAAATACTCGAACTTTTGCGAGCGTTGTAAATCATCTCTCATCATGTCATTACTTATTTTCAGGGCATCCTTGGTGGCGGGCGGTGTTCTTCGGTTTGTCGGTTGGTAGGTTTGGACCTCCGGAGTCGCGTGCGTTCGGCTTCCACGAAGCGAATTAGAATGATGAAAGGTTTGCGCGATTTTTAATTCGGCGCCAAACAACCAGCACTTTACTACTTTGCCTTTAGAAACCTAGAATCAAATCTGATAGATCAAGATGCAAATGAAGAAACTGCACCGTGGTTGCAAGTCATTGAATAATCGCAGCGTTTATCCTGCATTTATCGAATCGGAAATTCGAATTGCCAAAGTTAAGAGGATAACGAAAACAAAGCAGCGATTCCGTCATAAGTCATAACAGCTCAGCGCACGAATAAAACGTTACGGTTTATTGCGCATATCTTTGATGTGCGTCCTTTCATACGCGCGCACCGAACAATTATTCAACGATAAAAGCGATACGCGCTGATAGGATGTGTGCTAAATTTAAATCGCGCACGTTGGGCGTACTCAAGTCCTGGGTTGTCACATGCATGTCGCTGGTGAGAGGTCGAAGCGCTCGGTTCGCATCCTCGTCCAGGTGCCGCACATTTTGAGCATTGTAATATTTGGCATGCTGGGCATTACACGGCCGCGCCGCGAGTGCGATAACGCCGCAGCATAATTAAGGCCATTAAAATGATAAATTTTATTTACAATCCGCAACGGATGCGCGCTGCTTTTCGTGCGTGGTGTTGCACGCTCTTCGGGCCGGCTCTTTGTCCAGGCAGTTGAAGAAACGCCGCGCCGAAGAGATGCTGATGCCCTGGACGCACGCTGGACGCTGAATATGAGCGCTGCGCTCTTAAATAATATTTATTCAACGCGAAACCCATCGCGGTGCTTATCGCCGGATTACATCGGAATTAATGGGGCGGCAATTAAAACGCAACTCGCACGAAACTAATTTATTTCCAAATTGAGAAAATTGAGCCAGCGTGCAAAAGAACACAAAACGTTACAAATCCAATTAAGCATCTTACAATTTATTATAAACCGGTTTGAAACAAATTTCAACCATAAGAAAATTTCATAAAAGTAGATTTTTCTTAATTGTTCAAAAATGTTGTAACTGCATTTGTTTGTGATTAGATGAATATGTTGCTCAAGTTTTTTCCACGCTGTATAAACGGTCGGTTAATCACATTATATGCGTGTAAGAAAGAGATTGTGGCGATGCCGATGTTGCGCGCTGATAAGAGACAAATGAATGCAATTTAATCGGCGTGCGCGGCGTGTGTTTGACTGTTTGCAAAGCGCGCATAAAAAGCTCTGAACTCTCCGAACAGTTTCTTAATTAGTCCCAGAACCACAGCTGGAGTAGACATTTTAAATGCATTTATAATTGAACGATTTGATAGCGACCAAACAAAAATGTGCTCCAAGCTATCTACACTTTTTTAGAGTCGTTTTTAGCCAAAATAGCAAATGTTCCCAGGTTGACATTTTGGTGATTTTGAATGATGCATGTTGAATGTTGAATGTTTCATTGCGCCAACGACAACGACAAGTGAAATGATATCTCGGTGCGTCTTGAGTTTCATAATAAATTAAATAGTATTAACAATAAGCATTTTGCTGCTCATCATCACACAATGCGCCGCTGTTATGTGTGCGCGCATTGTTTGCAAATTGTTTGGGAGATTTCTTCAATTTCTTCACCGCACATCAATCACGCGCGTGGCTGCAATCCGATACTTTGATATTTGCGAATGGAAGATCCGTTTTGATTGCGATATGCGAACAGCGAACAGCAAACAGCGAACACAGGGACACCTCTGAACTGAACAGCCGACATCCAGCATTCAACTGCTTTCATATCTTCCGTTGTAGATCTTGGGCGCTTGGGCTGCGAATGACACATCGTAACATGATTGTGAATTGGCGATGCGCGCTTAACTAATGATTGCGTTGGCTTCCTAACAATTCGCACTTATGCCGAACTTAAGCGCTTGAAGATGAAGAAGCTGCCGAGGGCAGAGGTCGGGTTATTAACCCAGACAATTGGTGTGGTGGATCCCACAAAAGGTTTCTCGTGGAGACTTCCACACTTCCGGCATTTATTTGTAATTTATTTCGAATATTTTACTTCAATATTGATTAGGGACATTCTCTTCTCAGTCTTCATTAGTTGTGCATTTATCTTTCTGCCCAGTGACATTTTGCATTCAACAGTGTTGGGTTTTATGATTTCATTGATTTTCTCACGCCGCGTAATGATTGATCCCGTAGATTTTATAGATTTTCGCGGCAACATTTCGCACCGTTTTGCTCATTTTATTTATTTGTGATTGCGTCGGAGATAAGGCGCCGTAAAATATCGCCGACACGTAGACATCGGCGTCAGCAGCGCTCGAAAGGGAAATTGGGGAAACGCGACGCCGAAGTATCCGCAGCGTTTATCTTAAATATCAAAGCGATCGCTTTCGATCGCGGCAATCAATTGAACAAATCGCCGCACGTACTACGCACAGAAACCGATCGCCCGATCAGCACACACGCTCCGTGCGAAACCGGACAAAGTGGAAATAACTCATAAAATGTTTGCGTACTGCCTGGTGCAGTGCAAAGTCCAAGCCACGAAGAAACGTAAAACCGATTGATGGCCGGAAATGTCTATTGCGGTATTGCGAATGCTGTTTTACTTCCTCGCATTATCCCACAGCACCGAAACACCAAAGTTATTCTCACTTCTCACACTCGGTTTGATGTTAATTTGGTTAATTTTCCACTGGATTTTCCACTTGATGCGGCATCGAAAATTGATATTGAATAATGAATAACATACTAAATTATACTCAGTCAAAGTCAAGACCTGTGAAAAATGATTCTCTTAAAAAGCCTTTCACTAAAAATATTTATCAAAATTTGGCAAACATAAAAATGCAAAAAAACAAGATCTATGATTAGAATGTAGAACACAGGAACACATTAATCGTATGTTTAATTAAGTCATTCATAATTTTGAGATTTTAAAGTTTTATAGTTGAGAAATGTACACAAAGTATGTTGAAATGTTTTGATGCTCAAGGTCTAGTTCCAACGAAAGTGTAAGGTGCAAGGCATCATGTCGACATATTTTGGTAGGCAATTTCCTATCTAAGCATCTGGACATTAATTTTAAGCCTAATTCATAACGCCGGCGGATTATTGAAAACGAAAGGGAACACGGGAACATATTAGTTCCGCCGTGCTTCAAACTTCTATTGAAAATTCAAACACGCTTCCCATCACT
This sequence comes from Earota dentata, assembly GCA_027574905.2. Classification (NCBI taxonomy): domain Eukaryota; kingdom Metazoa; phylum Arthropoda; class Insecta; order Coleoptera; family Staphylinidae; genus Earota; species Earota dentata. The sequence continues at coordinate 13,167 of JAODGB020028606.1, read as the reverse complement.
ACATAGCCACAGGTTTTCAATTTACTACAACTTACGTATAATGGACAAATATTTGAATATTTAAATTTATGTCTGAGCTACATCTGTGTGTGTAGTTATAAAATGGTTATATGGCGAATGGCGTAGTTGCTTGGTGCTCGAATGCTCGGCGCACAAATTGATGTTGTTCTCGCCTAGAGGTGGGACTGTTGTTTACAAATTATCCTGATTGATTTAATGCGCATCGCAAATGGCCATCATGCGCATACAGGTAGTACACAGCGCACATTAAATATGCACCGTATGCGCATGGCAAATATTATGGTAATTAACCACTCGCGAAATATACATATTCATATTTTATTTACATGCTAAGTAATTAGACATGGTTTGGACAGGTATTATGAGCGTAAATGTGCGGTCAATTGCTCTATTAATTGCTAAATTAATCTACAAATGTTACTTGCATAATGCTAAGAAAATTGATCTTTCTCCCCTTTTTAATTATTTTCTGCAGACTTTAGATCATATTCTTCATGCGTGGTTAAACAGAACACTTGAAAACAGATGTTTCATGGGTGAAACACCCTAATAAACAGTAAAATCGACTTTAATCAATGAATGTAGTAAACTAAATACAAAAACGAAATTACTCCTGGTTCCATGACGGATGAACTTAACGCTCAACTAACCGTAGTAGCACTGTTAACACTGAAAAGTTTAATGTTTTAAAATCTTCTACGCACTGTAATTATTATTTGTACCACTTGTCGAAGTGCAAATGATTTTAATGAAACTTGTCGGGCCCGCAAAGAAAGATGAGCTAATTAAGTAAAGAATGATGCCATTGGGTCAAATGCGACTTTTCATGTTTAAACTATTGGTTATTTAGTTGTAATGTTATCTATGCTTCTGTGCCGAAGTCATCTGCAGGAGGTTTACTAATAAAGCCGTAAGCAAGACGCGGAAAAGAATGAGGTAGTGAGTGGTGAAACTTGAGACTGTGAGGTGAAGCTTACTAATTTCGATGTGGAGTTAATTTAAACATTTAAGTTTTTAAATGTTGCATTGCGTGAGGTGCAATTATTGAGCTATCTTGAGATACATGAAGATATAAATGTGAAATTGATAGAAGACACGATTCAATTTAGGAACACTTCTAAAGTGTTTTATTAATATTTTTAGATCACTTTCTTACACATAAGATACTCATTTTGAAAGTCGTTGAAAAGCGTGAAAGAATATATTTTTTGAGAATAATTCAATTTATTTAGGATAAATGTAAACGCTAGTCCTTTTGCAGAGCTGCCAACAAATAAATTATGCTCGGCACCTCAGACATAACTTTTCTCACACGATAATAATTACGATGTGCATCTGTAACTCCCATCTTGACCAACTTGCCGACTGCAGTATGTAACAAAGTAAATATTACTGAGTTTTATTTTTATTTTTGGTTACTTTTGCGCATCGCATATTGCATTGGCACATTGCAAATGCGCATGAAGGATGAGGAGTGTACCTGCACTTGCACGAATGTCAGTGCATGGAGTCGCTGTTTATGTGCGGCATGCGCGTATTTAATTACACATCTCACGGAGGCGAGACATCAACGCATCGCGTCGGGCGTCTGGAAAATGTAACGCACCATCGCCTAACTCTCTGCGGGGGTTATTCGTAATTATAGTTTAACAAGCCCTCTCGACGAAAGCGCAAGCGGTGCAAGTACACCAGGGCGAGTGAATTCCGAATAAATGATCGATGCTGCCTTCACACGCCAGAGAACAATAAAATCGCCTAGTCTTGACTCGTGGCCAAACTTGCTGGCGAAATGCGCATTGCATTTATGCAGGCATGCAACGCGTTTCCACTTCAGGCCGCTGTATCGGCGAACGCAATTTGCAAAAATTAATTAACCAAACGCTGCGGCAATTAATTAGAGCATTACGGACGCTAAAATTTTCATAAATATTAATTAATTGCGCCGGCGGTGCACGCATTGATAAAAACGACAATCACGAAATGGAAATGCGGCGAGGCGAGGAATTCAAGAGCGACGAAGCGCTGGGCATTAGAAGTGGCGATAATCAATTAACCGGTGCGCGGTCGTGGATATTAGCGCCGTATTAGCGCGCCGGACGATGTGTCGATGACTCTGTAATTAGATCAATGCACTGATCGGCCGCTCGGCGGTCTCGCCCATCCGACGATTCGCTTTCTCACGTTTCATCGTCGCGCCAAACCCAAGCAAACAATGACAAGACACAATGTGACAGTTGCATGACGCAACAGCACATAACCTCAATTAAATACTATTTCGCATTTGAGTACTTTTAAATGCAATATATACAGTTGTTGTAGTCGCGATTTGATTTTATAGTTCAAGGGATAGACGGGATAAAAGGGATAACATCAAATTTATGTTCGCATGGTGCTGAGATGTCGCTTGTGTCGATTCCTGACCACAGTTGACCACACCGGAGTGTCGTGTAGCATAGGTCACGACATGCGCACAACGTGTACAATAAATCAAGCAATTTTTTGTTTCAATCTCCAACCTCGCCAACAAATTGTATTGAATATCATTTTTGCTAGACTTGTTGTAATAATCCATCGGGATTAATTTCACATTATGCAGCTGGACAACAGTTACATTTAAAAGTAACTGATTTTTATTGCTAGAAGTATTCAAGGTTGCAGCGTTGTAATTTTCTTGGGCTGTTCTCTCTCTTTATATGGAAATCAGACGATGCAAGGAACACCAGCGAAAATTTTGCTTATCTAGATCGACGATGTCGTCGATTACAACAGATTGGGAGATTCGCGCTACTCATGGTATACAGTATGTTCAATTTGAAAGAAGTTGAAGCTTAAATAAATCAAAAATTGTAAGAGATTAATAAGAATAAATTTTAATATTAAGTTCATTCCAGGTGAATTTAATAATGGAGTATTTTTGAAGTTCAAGAGAGCGTTTAATAATTTGTACGTGGCGCTTGCTTGCAACAATTTGTAGTAAAGTAGTAATTCGTGCACAGATTTGTGTAGAATGTATTTCTCAAAAACTTGACTTGTCCACGCGTCGGATAATAAATTTCCGCGGAATCACCGACAACGTAGACATTGGCTGTGGCTGCAGTGTCGCGCGCATTCTTCAGCCGTGTGCGTTGCGCTGCTCATGTCTTATTATCGCGCGCAAATTGTTGCACTTTGCACATTTTTCCATCCTGCTCGCGCTGGCCACGAGGCGCACGATGTCCAATTGGAGGATGTCTGCCCACTTTTTCACGCAAATGTTATCTCGCCGCATCTAAATTACCCGAATCGCTAAATACAACATTTACATGGAAATTAAGTTTATTTACAATGTTGGCAGCAAGCATTACGTTTAATATGCAACGCAGGGAAGTTTATGAATATGAAGACAGTGCAATAGTTGATACAACTCGCATTTTGGTATTTAGTAATGATTCACGTAGTACGCATCGAAATGATAATCAAATAAAACAAACGTATGCGCAAAGAGTGCAGCAAAAAGAATGTGCATGTCGCGCATAAACTTACGACTTGGCGCCGCGCCGCCGCAGCGCATATTTTCTGCGCGCTGCGCTTGTGTGGGTCAATTTTCTCTATGCTTCCCATATGCAATGTGCAAGCAGCACGGTGCACAGTTGTCCAGCGCTTACTTACGCTGCGCATGCGTCTCGTGCTTATGAATATCCGGGGCGCGCTTTGGCTTTGCATACGGCTTCGTGTCGCATCGCTATCGCTATCGCCGGCGCGGCGCGCGTTTTGGTTTATGACGTTTTATGCATCGATGCACCATATTTCTCCGATTGTTCCAACGCCACAGTGCGCGCAGTCCAACGCACCGAGCACCGAGCACATAATATATAAGTGACTTAAGTCTAACTCTAAGTCTACGCCAAGTTTAAGTTCAAAGCGCGCGCATGGCTGGGAAATTCGAGGAAGCCGGTATCAGAACAATCGAACACATGCATAAGCACATTAAATATGCTTTCTGGTTAAAGTAATTAATTTCAGCGACAAACTTGGGTTGCCTGATATTGCCTTTTTCATGATTTCATGATTCCATGATTCCATGAATTCCATTCCATGAGGAAAAGTGTTTGGTAGTTTAGTACTTTTGTGATGTTATAGTCATAGTATTGTTGTGCGTTTACAATGTGTGAAAAGTGGAGAAATTTCCATTAACAAAAGAACGCGACACCAAAAGATAATAAATTAAGTAGCACGCAGCCCTATTACACACCTCCGAAATTTATGACGACTCCTTCGCCTGTGCGCCGCATGCTGAGACGTTACACCTTAAATTCTTACTAATTCAATAAACAATGCTCGACTAATTGCTCCCAAACGTGCTAACTGGTTCTATAAAGTCAAAATCTATTTTTTTTTAAACACTATAAAGAGAGGAAAAAAGTAAAGTTTCAATTTGGAACATTCGGAATAGTTTAAAGTTTAAAAATCCGAGCTGTAAATATTCCTAATTAAGTAAAGCAAATTGTTGATCAGATTACCTATTTTTTACAACTTAATTATTGCTATTTTTTCGATACCGAGATTTTGGCAAAAAGAAATTTTTAGATTAACATCTTGTAAATTAATTAACAGAATTCCAAAAAGATTTTGATTGACTCAAGTCAGTATTCTGAATTCGCAAACGTATTTGAAGAAAGCCCAACAGGTGGGGATTGGTTGTGTCTGGGCTTAAGTAGCTTTCAGCCTGGGCGCGTTGGCGCACGTCTGGCGGCTCCGGTGCGGTAGTAGAGTGACTTAAGTAGTAGTAGTAGAGCGAGGCGCACCGCACGGACGCGGACGGGATCCGATCCGGTGGAATTGTCAGTCCGTCGCGACCGTCAGTACGCGCCGCACCAAGCCAGGAGAGCTTCTTGAAGCACGCGCAGCCGCGACTTAAGCCAGGACCGCCGCCACGCGCCCGGTGCCTCGATGCTGCTATCAGCCGGCCGATGACAAAGTGAGACAAAGTCATGTCCACAAGCTGGTGAATGTGACGAGCTTAAATCCGCTTAAATTATAAAATCCATAATTCGCGCCATTTCGGGACCGTTGCTTTGATTTTGATTTTGATTTGGCGGCTTGGCGCCAGACGCGATGCTAGGAGATCAATAAATTGATGCAATTGAGTTGCTAAATTTGCCCATGGTGCGTGCGGCAGGGACTAAATGAGCGACTCCACTGGGTGGATGGATTTATTGTGAAACTTGTGTGCAATTAGCGATTATCAGCGCCTTGGTGGTGGGACAAAACGCAATGACGAACGTGAATCGCATACGCGTGGTCGTGCTGGGCACCGCACGCGTTGGAAAGTCAGGTGAGCCAAACTACCTTTCAATCCCTTACAACATCAATATCAACAACAACTTGGCTTTAATAAAAGTACTCAAGTAAACATGAAATAATCCCAGCCAAGACAATCGTGAGAGATTAATTTTAGGAAATCACTTTTTTTTTACTTTCTCGGTATCAAGTATGTGTGGTGAGGTGTTACTTAGGTTAAGTAAGTTTTCAACAAGCTGTATGTCGCCATAGAAAATAAATCGGAAGCACGCATGAGCGGAAAACCGTGCAGTCGGAATAGGATCATTGCAATCTTGTCACGCACGTCAATTAATTACTCGACGCGTACTACAAGGTACCTTCGACATCAGAAACAAAGAAACAAACAAAAATACATCACATACTCTTTAGTTGCCCACTTGAAAATAGTACTTAGGTCCATGAAGTGAAAGGAGATGTCATGGTACACCTTGTATGGTACGGAGTACCAGTTAATTACAAGGGTTGTGTGTGGAGATGAGGATGTTGTGTGAGACCGCAAACACCTCAACTTCCCAGTATTAGCAAGCACAACCGCACACCAAGGTATTGGGTATACCTTCAGTGGCTGCAGCTCCTCAGGTGCTAGTACTGTGCGATGTGGTGGTATGTTTGATGTGCCTGTGCGCCTGTAATCGAGGTATTGACACGAAACGCTCCGACGAACGGAATCGTCTCACCATGTCGCCGGCTCCAATCGTACACACTACACCGAGCACCGTACAGTCTTTATATTCCGTGCACTTGCCCACTACACACCACACCATATTATATCAAGGCCCCATGACTTAGCATACAAAAGCTTGCGCGGTGTGCCTGCGCCAGGTCGGGAGCACGCCGGTATCCAACTTCAGGAGGTGCACCTGTACTGGTACTGGTTATTGAACGGTAGTAGACTTTGGCAAGTGGCTTCATTCCGCGCCGAGCTGAACAACTTGTTGTTTCATGAGTTACAGTTTCATCTTACATGTAACCGGCACAGCGAGCGGCAGCCTGAAGTCTTGTGGAATACCAGGAGTCGCCAGCAGCCGCCTGAGCGTATCCCGATCAGAAATTATGCAAAATGCAACGAGCAAAAAGCCACCCAAAGCAAGGAAAAAGTAAAACCACATATTTATTCGGCCCACAAACAAATAGTTCATGTTGCATCCACATTGCATCCATCATCCCAGGTCCGCAGCACTGAGGGCCGCATTTTGCAATTATCTTATTACTAGGGAATCGGTGCCCCGCCAATGTTCATTACGTTCATTACACGATTACGCCCATTTACGAATGTAATAAGTATTGCAGTATTACGAAATAGATACTCGGCGCTGCGTCCGCAGAAAAAAAACGCAGCTGAGCAAACGAGTAAAGAAGGGCAATTAGTATACAGAAGGGAGGCGATTAAAGTCGCGACGCTTCAATTTATTGCTATTAGCGCAATAAATCATCGGCACGACCGGGCGGCAGCGATACACACTTCTTCTATGAAGTTATTTCAGCAGCCGGCTGCGCATGCGCACTCACTGGCCAATAAAATCGGCAAAAACTCGCGCAGCATGATTAAAACGAGTGCGAACACAAATTAAAAACATTTAATTACAAAATGTGTTCTCTCCTGATCATAATCTGATAAAAATTTGAGGAATGACACGATTGCTTGTTCACTGCGTTTGTTTGACAATAACATGCTTCATCATAGTATAATGAACTGCACACGTCGGTGATTAATCGATTTAATAGCTTGATGTTTATTTAACAAGTCATGTTCCGACCGTCTCACGGATCTTACGCCGTAGCCGCCGGAACTAGTTGCAAATCAGTAAATTAAATTTTTACAGCGTGTTTACAAATAGCATAAATCCGCGCATAAAAACGCTCGAAAGTTTGCTGCTGGATTCAGGAATTTTTAGACGCAAAATTTCTAAGCCGCGCGTTTTCAAGTTTTTGCACTAAATTTTATTGCCAATTTGTCTCTCTGTTTATTTATGGACTGCAAAAGTTCGCCGCAATTAGGAAACAATTATCGTTTGCGGTTATTGCCCGATTCGATCATTTCGCCTTCCAAACGACTCCACATGCGCTCGTAATAGCAATAACATTAAACAAATACATAGTTTGGTAAATAAATGGACTTTTACTCAAACCATCCGCGAATATTTGGAAAAAATGTCAATTTCGCGCAAATTTACGGCCCGAAAAATGCCTCGTAAACTTTAAAAAAAATCCACATGCCTATACTTTCGCTAATTATATACCAATTAACATATTTGTTACGCGCAAAAATGTGTTGCCTGCAATTTGCCATCTTTGATCTCTGTCCATATCGGAACCGTTAATGTATTTGTCGTCGTTTTCATTCGGCTTGTTTGTTTTGCAACATGGTGCTTCATCGCGTATTCGTATTTATTTACTTACAGTTAGCATAACTAATAATAATCGCGTCGATGGATTCGCCAACGCCATAAAATAATTATGGCCGAAGTTTAATATTCCCGCTCGCATCTCGTTTACGTCGCTGCGCATCTTTTAACCAACTTGCAACCGCGATGACCACGCACGGGCGTCGGTAGCGGAGTCAATTTTATGCAGACATCGCATGTGTGTTTAGTGGCGATTGGTTTTTGCGAATATTTACTAGTCAGCTACCTTGGTTACGACTTCTAGTCGCAGTGGTAATGTTAATATTTGCACCGTGGCATGAATAAATTCTTGCTTCATTGATATACATAAATGTCATGTCTTCATCTTGAACATCTCTGCGATCAGATATCGCAAGTGGAAGTTATATCTGTGCGAGAGGCGACGGAATGAGTTTAAAAGTAACATTTTTGAAAGTGATTTATTGATGATTGTGTTTGCACTGATGCAATCGGACACTTTCTTTTGCATTTTGCCAATTTATTGCTCCGCAGCTCATTCAAATGCATATTGTGCTGCCCCGAGGTGTCAATTCCAAATGGAATTTTGGCAATATTACAAATCAAATTACAATCTGTCTCTGGTCAGAGCAAATAAATCATGGACGAATATTTATTCATAATAGTTCGCTGTTGTAGTTTTGTTTTTATTGTTTGTGCTTCATTGTGTTGCTGTAAGCTTAAAGCTTGCAGGTCTCTTTGTTGTGTTGTGATTGGTGTTATTGGTGGTTGTATGCGCGGTGCAAAAATTAAATCTAACGATTTATGCGTTCGGCCGCGCAGACGTAATGCGACGCATTCCGAGAACGCTATCCGCCGGATCACCGGAGTGACCGGAGTGACCGGAGCGTATGAGAACCCCGCACTTTTATTTGCCGCACCTGGGAGGAACGGGCCGGCACGGCACGGATAGAGAGAGGATAGGATATGGGATGCGATGGTTCGATGGGTTTGACTGCTTTTGAAATACGATTTTGCTACGATACAACAAAGAGCAGGACGAGCTTTTGAGCTTACTTGTGGTGACTTACACTTTAGCAACTAGATTTTCTAGATATTTAGATGAAATTACAGCTGAAATCGATCATCGATCGATCATCGATCAAAAACGCCGAAGAAAAAAACCTTGAAAATTACCTAATAATGGGTTATGTCCTGTTAAGTAACGTTAAGGTTAAGGTCGTGTTTAGGTTAGGATACTGTATACTGCATGGCAGTAAGTCATTCCTCATATGCTGGCGGTGGAGATGGTTTATGCGAAAAATAAATTTGTATGAGGAACACGAGCATCCAGTTCAACAATAAGTTAGCGCCGCGCGACGGTTCTTCCACCTTCCTTTGAGATATACACTGCAAAGCGAATTAAGACCTGAGCTTTAAGACCCAAGCCGACTTTGTGGTTCTGACAATTTAATTCGTACTGAACTTCTTTTTTCTTCTTGGGTTGAAAGGACTTTGAACCAGCGCTAAAGAAGTCACTAGAACTAGCTAACTAGGATATGTCCCAAGGATGGAACTGAGGTCAGTTCAACACAACAAAAAAATCTGAAATTCACGCTGTGTGAAACTTTATACTCCTAATTAGTGTTTAATGCTGTTGTGCACATTATGTAGTATTATACTGCATTACTCTTGACTCAGTGAGTAAATAAGTCAACAACTTTTCCAAAAATTATTATTTAACATGATAAACTATATCGATTATCTAGATATTCTAGATTCAAGAATATCTTTCTAATAATTCTAATATCTTGATCAAGAAACAACGTGCGATAAATATGATCGTGTGTGAAACAGGCGGTGTATAAAGTATGTACACATTTGCATGTAAAATCCAGCAGTTATTGACTTAATGAACGGTGAAACGATTTTTAATTAGCGCCGAAAAATGAGCGGTCAAACTCGTCCGCGCATAATTTTTATATAATTTTCACTCGGATTTAACGGTGCGCTCCACACGACGCACTGGCTCACCACACACATCGAGCGAAGTGATCCGCATGCACACGCCATGTAATCTGATATGAGGCCGATGGCTGGATTGAAGAAGGAAAGTCAGTAGACGCCGCATTTTTCAACTCTTAGTTTCACTTTTCATCAGTTTCAGATCAGATTAAATCGATTTGCAATAAAAATCATCTGAACAATTAAAGCTTGGTTATGATAGGTTATATTCGTTTATGTTTGGTTATGTTTGGTTGTGTTGAAGATCATTGACCGCCTCACAACGAACAAGTAGAACATGATATATTTTTAAGTTTTACGTAACAAACTAATTATTCAGTTGTTACTTGCCAAGTTATGAAGTGTGAATATTGAATCATCAAGGCTTCAATGTTTCGATCGTGCGAAGTTTATTTTTTCTGTGCAGATTTTTAGCAGCGTGGATCAAAATAGATTAACCCAGTTTTTTTTTTGTCCAAAACACCAATTTGTATATTTTTATTCGCCATTCGGCACTGTGTTGATGGAGCAGGGAAATGTCCTGAACCGAAATTCGGCTCACTGTGAAATGTACACGTAAAAACGTCGTAATGAGACAAGACGCACAAGTGGTGGCGTTGTGGGTAAATGCAGTTGGCAATAATGAAAATATACGACGGCAATAAATTAAAATTATATTCGCCCGTTCGGAAATAAACGATCGCGCGCGGAGCGCGCACCGCGCCAGCTGAAGACGAACGGGTGGCAATTTAAATTATAGACTGCTGTTTTATGTGCCGATTGATGGCCGAATTTATATTTTTCTCTGGGGATCACATACATTAACATGTTCACAATGTTTTAACATCCAATTATTGCGGCGTGTTAAAATGTTGCACGAATTGCACGACGTCAATTAAAACGATATAAATCAGCGGTATGCATTTTAATAAATGAGGAAATGGTAAAAATGATAACGGAAAGTTTCACGTGTCGATAACATACTAATAAAATCACGCATGACAATAAAAACGGATACTTTCCTTCCGTTAAATGCGCGACGCTGGATAGTGATACCAGTTACCAGTCATACAAGTTTATTGTCTTAGCATAGTTTCGATTTTCATATTCAATTTTCGATGCTGGCAATGTTTGCCAAGTACTTACTTACCTATAAATATGATAAATACGCCGTACGTGCGCGCTTTAATTATGCGCTGCGTGGTGCTGGGAGGACGTAAGGAGGACGACGCAATCATAATGTTAGCTTCAATATATTGTTCGTTCTTCGTTCTTCATTCGCGCATTTAACGCCGCCGCGCCGGCCAAGAATCAATTTCTCGTCCCTATGTGCGCAAATTATCGAAATAGAAATTTTCGTGTTTGCACGCACGAAAGATGCTTTTAATCAGATAATAAAATAATTTCTAATCCATTCGATCCGCACAAGATGGCGGCCGATCATAACTTCGTAATATTGCAAATTTTCCCTGTTGCTTGGCGTTTGCAATTGAAGCGTTGATAAATTTCAGTTTACTATGGAGTCTACGCGGACAAAATGAAAATTGATTAGAACTATTTATATAACCGTGCGGGACAAACAGCACCGGAAATGCAGCCGATTTATCATCGTATTCACAGCTTGAATGGGCGAAACACTTGAAACCTGAGACGTGCGACTTTAATAAACAAACAAGTAGGCTGGCGTTTTGCATATAATTTAAATTAGGTTAACGCGCTTTCAATGCTTTGGAAGTGCCTACAGATGGCGCTGCATGTGCTACTACATGACGCCCTCTGGTTTGGAATAGTCGAAACTTGGTTTGTAGCAACTTCATGCCTGCGTGCTTCATAAATCATTCATTTCCATGTATATTTGCTTTCGGCTAATTAACTATACAAATGAGTGGCTGCTGACTGACGTTTTCTCGTCGTGTCGTAAAGTCTGGTAGCTGGCAAATCGATCTCCCGGCGGCGGCGGGAGTTATGCCAAAAGGAAGACGACAAAAGCTGATACCGTTAGTAACTGCGTTGATAATATGTTTAATGGACACGCAGCTAATGTTTATTGGCAATTAATTTATTAATTACCGCGGCGACTAATCAACGCTTATCGATGGCAGAAAGTCACCACATTGCGACTGATGATTAACAGCTTCGGACATCCAGTTCCATTAATATTAATTCCGCGCAACTATTTGCTTTGCCAGTTGATTCTTTTATCGTCAAACAGAACACAGAGTCAAGTTTATAACGATAGAATTTACAATTTAACGTATTTTTAAAGGTAATATGAATGCACTCACATGCGGTTAATATTTATAGACCCGAAGAATTTTAATAGACTACGCATCGTTTTTGGTTTTATTGGCAATTTGGTCGTCTTTTCGATCTTCCAATCGTGGTTTTTATATTTTATTCATACGCCCCGTGAACGATGCCTTAATAGAGTTTTATTGCCGTTTTCTTTGTGCGCACAGCACGCAGAAAAAAGGCAAGAAGCGCTTCAATTGTATCGAAGATCCGTAGGCTGGAAAAGTTTATAGGGGCATACGTTTTTTTTTGGGCTTGGGCGCGTTGCTCTATAAAACCGAGCGATAAATTTCGTTGTCACTTTTAATGCTAAAAATTTAGGACGTATAAAGGCCCGAAAATGAAATCGAAAATTCAAAATTTAGATTTCAGTTTGCTTCCAAACGAAGACATTAAATGTCCACACTATAAAAATCAGGAGTCAATATTGTAGTAAACATTTTTATTGCAATGTCAAAATTTGACAATTTTTTATTCCCTGGGGAAAACGTAATTAATTTTTGTCCCATGCCAGCGTAGTTGTGATTGCAGCAAGTGTGAATGGACATTTAATGGAGAAAACGATTATGTGCGGAATGAATGGCTGCATCTGGCTGCACGCCCAGGATAACATGCAATAAAATTGATGTCCCTTTTTTCCGAGCGGCTGCCGCGGAATTGATTCCTGGCACATAAAATCAGCGTCCATCCTGCGCGGACCTAGAACAAGCGCAGAGATTCAAGTGAAGTAACTTAAGTCACATTACTTCAACTTGACTCTGCGCCGTCGACTTTGCGCTGCATTTTTAAGCAGCCTGCTGGCTGCGCGTCGGCTTTGCACTTGTTTGGGTCGGCGCTGTTCGTAATAATTTTCACGCCGAACGAAAATAGTTTTACGAGCATTTTATTAACGCGCGTCGTTAAGTGGATCGCGCGAGCGATTAAATTAGTTCAAGCCGAGTGACAAGGAGAGTCCTGCGACGTCCCTCGTCGGCCAATCTGAAATGACATAATAAAACAAAGACGCGCTTGATGGAGCATTTAATTTTCTCGCGGATTTTTTTCTGTAAGTAACCAAGTGCCCAAGTGCAAGGTGAAGAAATCTCACAGCATTAACAAGAATTAATTGAGAAGGCACTTGAACTATTTAGCTCTGAATATAATTACAGCTAGGAGTTTTATCTAGCGTAAAGTACACATCGTCTTA
>JAODGB020028601.1:0-30862 GCA_027574905.2 Earota dentata | reverse complement strand
TACACTCATACCTCGATATAGGGGACCCCGTTATAGTGGATATCGGATATAGGGGACAAATTCCCGAATCCAAGGTCAATTCGAGACAAACTAAAATCCACTAAAATCGATGGTTATTTTAAGAATTAAGTTTTCGCTCCATTTATATTTTAATTTTTACTATATTTATGTATGTACAGTCTTGTTTAATTAAACTTCTGTTTTCATTTTGAATTCGAAATTCGAACAATTCTCAAGTCATATGTTTTTGAAGGTTATGTAGGCCACATTATGAAATAGTGGACGTTTGGCTATAGTGGACAAGGGTCCGCCCCAATTAGTCCCCTATATCGATATATGAGTGTAATCCCAAAGTCTCAATTAGTTTGAACTGTCAAAACGGGGGACAGAAGTAAGTAAGGAGAGTAAGAAGTAAGTAAGTAAGGAGAACAGAAGAGAGGAAAACTGCCACCCTAAAAAAGAAGACGGTTCGTCACCTAACTAAAAAGTAAAGCTCGCTTATGATAAAATATGTGCTCACATGCCGGCCACTGGACAGGCGATGGGACTTAATGAAACAAGAATGATGTGCTTACTGTGCGCTCAGATTTTTATTACCATTCCCATCCTACGTGTGATGCGTGCGCGGTGCGCGCGATTGATGTCCGCTTCTTTTCGTCGCGCCCGCAGGCCGCAGGCGGGGGGAGGGGGGTCGCTTTTACGAGCAGCATTTCGCACGCCTTTTATGCCCCGCCAAGAGCCGAAGACTCACCGCGCGCGAAACACTTCGCGTCTTCGTCACTACTTCGCTCCCTACTTAGGCGTTGACCTATTGTGCGCCGCTAGCAACTCTGTCGGCGCGTGTATCACTAATTAGATATGTCATTCCTGCGTCATTCCTGCAGCGCAAATATTAATTTCGCGCGCGGTTCCGCTGCAATGTAATTACAACAGCTTACTGTTTATAATTGGCGCGAGTGTTCGACGTTCGAAACTTACTCTCAAGTGCAGTTTTAATTAATTATGAGTTTAAATCGATACTTAGGTTTTTGCGCGCGTGTTGCAAGGCCAAGGACTAGGAAGGTCTCGATCATATAGAATGCTGTTCTGCAAAATGAAACTGTGACTGAACTTTAACTTTACATTATTGACCCGAGAGTCACGCTGTGAAAAATGCTATAATCTATTTTGTCTATTTCTGCGAAGCACTAAGCTCCTTACTGCATTATCTTGGAGTGAAGAATACGCTGTCGTAATGCAAGACGCGTGGTGTCCGATGTAACAAAGTTGTTTCACAAGAGCGTGAACAGAGTCACAAGGCTAATAGTTACCGTCGGGGTAATATTTTTCTAAATAAGCAAAACGATGAACAACCGCCGCGGGCCAACGACGCAATACCCTGGTTTGCAAGAGAAGAATATTTTCTTGTTATCCGCATCATTTCCAATCATGAACAATTATATATCCCCCAATCCTCGTAACATTCTTACACCTTCCTTCCGTCGCTGAGTGTATAATGGAATTCTTGACACGCGTTTGTACTTGCGTTTGAAAGCACAGCCACCGTGCACAGCGACGGTGCCGATTAAAATACCATTCGTTCGCAAAGAGGCGCGTTGCCAGGTGGGAAATATAAAGGATGTTTACGTAAGCGGCTCTTATATGGTCGCGCGCCGGGCGCGAAGCTACTAGTGCATGCACGGCTCGCTTACATCAAAGAACATTCTAAATTGCGAATGTAAAATGTATGTATTTCAGCTCACTAGCTAGAGTGCTGCGGCGGCAAATCCTTGCGCCTCTTGCGGGTGAAAGATGGCCACCGCCGTCAAGGATAACGTCAGCTCGTGCCTCGCGCAACTAAACGGCTTAATTGCTTTCTGATGGCATAAGTTTTCTGCTCGGCGCGCTTTTCATCCGCACTTTGGCTACAATTACAATTTGAATTTCGTGGTTATGTCGATGTCGCCGCAATGTACTCCGCAGTTATTGGCGAGGTGATTATGTACTTTTGGGGGATTGGTGATGATTCCGCGCGGCATGCAAGTGATCGCTGGCTGCATCAAGTTGTCGGCGTGGGTGATTATTCTCACGATCGCTGCAATCTCTTTGGCGCCCAGCGGGTTTATCGGCTTTGGCTAATCGTGCGCGCCGATTAGCACCGAGCGCAAACGCTTGCTGCACAAGGAAATTCCGTGTGGCAGGTTTGCGCGTTGTTTGTCAAAGCATTCTCCACCGCCGACACGGCGCGCAAACACGAGGAAAATGAACACAACAGGTGCCTACGCATATCGGGCTTCGTCCTGTGATGATGGCATGCGCGGACAGATTAATTGCCTATGCTTCAATCCATTACAAACAGGTGAAACAGAACCTGCAGCACAATCAGTGTGTAACGATTTATTTTCACACGGGGGATTTTTTCCTTAAGCTTATTACGTATTACGCAATCATTTTAAAAAATAATAAAAATACAGTACATTTTCGGCTGCATCCCTTTCTTTGGGCAGTTATAACTTGTCTTCAACTTAAAGAGCGTCTCTTTAGCTATCAGAATCTCAAAAAAAAAACTTGAAAAGCGCGATCCGAAATATTGAAGCACTTTCCGTCGCGTATTTCAAAAAAATCGAAAAATTGCTATACATCAGCGCCTAATTGCGGGTACTTTCAATTCTTTGTGCAAATTTCACTAAGCTGTATCTTAAAGAGCGTCTCTTTGGCTATAAGAATCTGCAAAGAGACTTACAAACGAATCTCGTGTTCGAAAAATATAGAATAATATCCGTCGCGTGTTTTAAAAAAATAAACAAACCTACCTGTTTTTAAGGTACATTTTAGGCCACTTTCCGTTGTTTACTCCGGTTTCACTAGACTGTACCTTAAAAAGAATTTATTTACCAATCAGAATCTGCAAAGAGCACTTACCACTTTCTCAGGAAAATATAGAATTAAACGATTCAGGATATTGGAGTGTTAGTTAACATTAATTTAGATCTAGACTTTACGATATAAATCTGGTTTAGAAGAAAACGTTAGCCCCCTTAGATAAAACGCATAAGCCATAACAATCCAACGTGATAGTTGAACCTGCTAACGGTAACGTTTTCAAATTCATGAATCTGCGTTTGGGCGTCGAGACCAACCCTTGCGACATCTCTTAAGCCAATTAGCAATCAGTTCTCAAGTTTCGACGACAGATGGCGCGACATGTTCAGGTTTAATTAACGATCACTACATACATTACGAACGGATAAATGGATAAACGGGTGACAGGGACAATTTCACAGCAAGTTCACAGCAATATATAGATTGTATTGATATACAAATGCACAATACACAATAAATTGCTGAAAATATGATGATTTTTGATAGTCGTATATTCAAAGACGATTTTGCCAAGATGCCTTTCCAGAAAGGGTGCCTATATCTATATCATATATCATGCAAAATGCACATTGCCTAATTTCTGCTTCACAGTTTTGAATATTTAATAACGTAATATCTAACAATACAAACTTAAACAAACCTCTAAACAAAGTTTTTAGTTCAATTCGCACCCAACTATGATTGAATTTACAACATAATCGAATTGCAGTCTTTGGATGTAATACTTTCATAAATCCGGCACATTTACACTGAGAATAATTGAATTTACAACATAGAGAGATGAATGTTCAATACATAATTTAATACTGATTAGATTCTAATAATATATGTAGTTGCATTACATTCGAAACATTCCTCTGTGCATATGTACTTAATAAACAAAAGATGGGCTTCAAACTACTTAGTTCATTATTCGTAATTGATTACTAAATTTACCAAGTGGTACATATATGGATATTGAATTTGAATAAAAGTGATAAGTATCAAAATATATATATATATATACGTATATATATATATTTCTATTACATACACATTAATTGTTTACTATGTCATAGTTTAGTGGTCTGCTTTGAGATCCAGGAAAATACTGATAGCGGAGATAAAATGAGGATTGTTGCCGTTATTCTTCGTTCTTTCTGTTGAGGACCTCCTAGCACTTTAGAAGCAGGTGACTGCATTGAAGTAGCATCGCCAATATCGTCCATTCTTCTGGCCTGATGCGCTCTGGTGTCCTCGACGTTGCAAATCCATCTAAAAAATGCAAGAATTCCGAATGAATACAGCACCACACTCAATCAACACGAAACCAATGCACATTTGTTTCGGACAGCGCTGATAAATAGGCTCGAAATTGTTTCGATCCGTTTACGCCGCGTGGGCCGCGGCGATTATTAAAACCGCACGTGAATCAGCGGCGACGCCAGGACCGGAATGCGTGTGATATTCGAAACGCTCCGCATGTATCACGCCGTATCGGCGCGATTCTCTGTAAAAACTGTTGCCAAGCAATGCAAAACAATTGACATTGCGACTCATATCTTTGGCCGGCTTCCATTGTCATCGCTCGCGAAAACACGCGAAGAAATTTTGCCAACACAATCCCTGGCCATAATGAAAGCGAAATGTTGTGTCCAATCAGCTATTCGCCATGCCGATTTTGGCGATTTGTTTAATAACACCGACAGAACGTCGCGGCTATCAGCAAACAATAGCAAATATAAAACGGCGGTGCAGTTTAATTTGCGTTGCCATTACGAGTCCGAGTTGCGCGCAGGTCGCACGAAATACAGAAAAAGGTAGCGCGTCAGAATGAAGCAAGCGTTGCTCGTGGTGGGCGTCTGCATCTGTCTGCTGGCGATCATCAGTCATACATCGGTGAGTTGCCATCGTTGCCATCGCCAGTTTATGGCCACTAAAAGCGTTGATCAGCGCGCGAATTGCCCGCTGATGATCGTAACTTTAATCGCTGCTAATCGATTGATTGCGTTGCTAATTGGATTCTGGGTGCGCGGCAGGCGGACGGCATCTCGATGATCACGGACGCCTTCAAAACGCTCGGCCAGAAAATGGGCGACTTCGGCAACGACGTGAAGCACTTCTTCGTCGGCGCGCCGAACGCCACCGCGGTCGCCGCGGCCGCCCCGGCCACCGCCATACCCGCACCGGAGTAGCGCCATGCCGGCCCCAGCACCAACCCCTAATTGTATGTAGATGTAGAGCGCAGGGCGTGCGCTGCTTAGCCGAAATGTGGTGAGTGGTAGATGAGCGCGGGCGGAATCGTAGCGTAGTCAATAAAAATGTACTCACACCGTCGTCGGACCGCAGCGTGTAGTTTTTCGTCCTGGGGCCCAATCCTCTGCCTTCCTCGCTCTCGATCGCCTTCTGCAGCGCCACCATCAGCCGATCGATCAGCAGCGCGGCGCGCTTCTTGGGGACGATCATCTGGAAAATCAACGCCCGTTCAAAAACCCGCTCGATCGTCACAGCCAGACACACATTCAGCATTCGCAGAGTGTGAAATCCTGCTGAAATGTCGCCCGAAGCCCTAACAAGCCTATTAATAACAATTAAACGCGCCGAGCGTATTCATTGAACCCGAGGTGGAAATTAGTTATTCCGCTGAAGGCTGCGAAGGAATATATATAGTTTCTTCGCCAGTTTGTCCAAATGTCACTCGTTCCCAAAACGCGCCATTAAGCCTTGCTTCCTGCCGCGCCCACGCACCTAGGTGAAGTTAATCAAACTCATTACGCATGCCATCTCGGTTAATTATGCAGTACGTCTTGCGCATACTTCTGCATGATTATTTATTAATCGCTCAGCCGGCGGCGGCGCTATGCAATCGATAGTGTAATATCTGCATTATGCGCGGCGTTTTCGTCTTAATACCATTTCAGAAGTAATTCCATCGCGCGCCGCCGTCGCGGAGGCGCGTGACGCAAATGCTCTGCGGTTAGCGCTGCGCAGCCAATCTCCATGCACAACAATAAATTTTTAATTATGCATTGTGCACTCTCGGGAGCGCGCCGGCAACAAGTAAACAACGCGCGCGTTTAAAATCTCATTGTTGAACTTACGTATTGATTCGGAGGACGTGCAATATGCGCGCTCCCCCGGCGCTCGCGGCGCTCTTGATTATTTGTGTCGTTTTCAGTCGGACGCATTTCGCAATCGAATCACCGCGCGCGCTGCGGAGGCGGGCCGCGCGCAGCGGAAAAAGCCGGCGGGCGCTTTTTTTGTGCCTCACCCGGTGACATTATCGAAAGGGCGCGCCGTCGTCGCCGATCAACTTTTCGGCGCGGCGCGAACATGCGTTTGCGTAATCGGCGAATGCGTTCGCGATTCGCAAATGTGCAGGACAACCGCCGATGCATTGCCGTGGCGATGCGGCTGTAATTTGTTTCGTTAGCTGCGACTTGCGCCTCGGCGACGAGCGAATGTCAGTGACACTTTGTTCCCACATGCGACTGATTTTTTTCCTGCAGGCCGGCGGTTTTTGCTGCAATCAACGCCGCGCAACATGGGGATGACAGTGGCGGCTTGATGGGTGCGCGGGAGGTCGGACACCTCTTCACCTCGCCGCCATAACTCGTTTAATGTGAGAAGCGAGCGCGTGCGGCGCTACTTGGTATGCGCGTATCGCGCGTTTATTAGGCTCATAATCGTCGCGTGACACTTGCCCGCATTAAACGCACCATAAGGCGGTCCCGCTGCCGATGACATTTTCCAGTGACATACTCGTTTGTTGCTAGTGCAGATTAGCAATAAACAGGCGCGATTATAAGTAACACCGCCTTGCGTGACAGCGCCGAGCGATCTTTAATCCGACATGTCCGAACAAGTAGAACACAAAATGTCACCTCCCACGGAGGAAATATAAATTTTATTTTTTAGTAAAATGCCGATTCGTACAAAAATACCAACATCGCGTTAACGGTAGCTGATAGCTGCAGCTATCGCAAACAACGGCAACAAGGGTGCTAATTGAAGCGCAGTACTCGGAACGCCTCTAATTATTTGTATTACCGGCGATCGGCGTGGGCTCTCTTTCTCCTAATTGACTTGATGTTCGCGCGCAGCAGTTTTCAATCGGCGCCCGCCCGGCGCAATCGAGCGTCTCTCGATAATGGAATAATTGCAAATTGCAATTATCAGCCAACCTAAACGATTTAAGCGCGCACGCACGTCACGCCCAGTGCCGGCGTCCAGCATGCGGTTGAGGAGGCTGTTTACAATTACCTGCCGGCCCTGGCCGGACAGCCGCCATTTCCTAATTAAATGCCGTGTCAAATTAATCGTCCACTTTGCAAGCGACACTTGTTTCGGCCGCCGCCTGCCTACCTGAGACCGCCCGGCCGGGCCGAATTAAATGCTGATCGATTTCGATTTGAGATCAAGGCTGCATGCATAAACAATGGCGGCCCAAGTGGCATGAAGCTGCGTTGAATTGTATCTTTTGCAAAACGTGCATAACGACGCAAAACGAGCATC
The DNA here is from genome assembly GCA_027574905.2 of Earota dentata. Classification (NCBI taxonomy): domain Eukaryota; kingdom Metazoa; phylum Arthropoda; class Insecta; order Coleoptera; family Staphylinidae; genus Earota; species Earota dentata. The sequence continues at coordinate 23,506 of JAODGB020028601.1, read as the reverse complement.
AATGGCAGGCAGAACAAGCGGCCGCCGCTCAACTAGCGGAATTATTAAACAAAGATTAATCGCGCTTGTTTGAAACTTGCGGCAAATAACAAGCAGCGGCCGTCTGCGGCTTCGGCTTCGGCTTCGGCGTAGATTGTTCCCTAAGCAATACACAATTACCTGGCTCAAGTTACAGCGCGCACGCAGCGCGCAAGCACAATGGAAATTAAAAAAGCGCCGCGCATCCACAAGTGGTTATTAAAATTTCATTTCGCCCCGCCGGTGGTTTATTGACAATATTATGCGCGCGTACCGCAAAAAAGTGCACGGGCGCAAAAGCCAGGAAGCAAACAATTGCAGCTTTGAATGATGGCTTTTTAATTTAATTTCGTAATCACCGGCGAATGCTGGCGTTTAGCAACTTTCAAGAGGTGTGCTGCGTAGGGGGCGCAAGTTTGATGATTTCGGATTTCGGATTTCGGATTGCAGATGCAAATTAAGAAACTACCCACGCTGCAGGTTGCAAGCGGCAAGCCAGTCAATTATAAACGCGCAGCAAAAGTGGCGAGGCAAAAGTTGCAATTTCCCTAATTAGCAATCAGCGGCAGTTGGGCGCGCAGCGCACGCTTTTAAATTCGATTCGCAAAGTTTGCGGCAACTTTCCGCATGTGAGCGCCAGCGATTGAAGGCGAACGGCACGTGGGGGGGCGGGCGCGCACATGCGGCGCGGAATGCTGATACTCACCGGATACTCGTCATACTTGACGCCCAGCAGGTATTCGGGATAATCATCGTGGTTGCTCTCCGGGGCCGCGCTGCGCTTGCTCGCCGCCTTCGCCTGCTCGGGCGGGCCAAGCGGCGCGGCGGGCGCGAGCGCGACGCAGCACAGGCACCAGCCGAGGATGAAGACGACGCGTGCCATCTTCGGCACACCACGTCTCGCGGCGATGCTCTTCTGGCTTCAGCTCCCGGCGCGGCAGCTGCTTGGCGCCTGCGGATGTCTGCGGAAGGGGCTGCTGGCGTATGGGCTCTCGCGCGCACTCCTCTCGGGGGCGTAGACCTGGAGCACACTGGTGGCGGCGCGTCCACGAGCGTTGGCTTTATATAGCCAAGCAGGCGGCGGGCGGCGCGTGCCGCGACGCTTTTCCGCACGCACCGCCGGCGTGCGTTTCGGCGCGGTGGCGGAGCACCCCCCGTCGGCGGCGCGCCACGCGCCCCGCCGGCCGGCGAGCGCCCATTTATCTTCGTAAGCGGGCGAGCGTCGTCAATTTGCGCCGCGCGGTCGCGCGGCCGCGCGCCTTCGCTCATTTATTTATCGGCGCGACGGCGAGCGCGCTGAAAAGTCAACGCGTCCACCCACCGCCTCTCAATCAGCATACTCGACAGCCGCCACCGGTTGCGCGGGCTGCAGCCCACGGCTAATTTGCAGGGCTGTCCCGGCTGTCCATTTGCTCAATGTCCATGCAAACCAGCTCGATCGCCTGCATCTGGCGCTTGGCGTATGATAATATTCGCCTCCGCCGCCTCCGCAGTAGCGGCGCGACATTGAGCCGGCCGCTGGGCAAAGTAATAAAGAATGTAAACGCGACGGGGCGGCGGCGGTCAACTAAAAGCACATCGGCGTTACATGGCGTGCCGGCCCCAACTTTTTCTTCTGTCTGTTGCGCCGTGGCCGGCCTCGTTTATGTCTTGTTTACCGAAACTTCTTCGCCGACATGGGAAACACATAACGCCCTCGAGGCGCGCGATCGCGAAAATCAATTAAACTCGCGCGTCGCCAACGCCATCGGCTCCCTTTGACTAATTGCAATCAGCGCGTCAAAAACGCGGGACGCGCGCGTTCGGCGGGGTGAACGGCAGTTCCGCTACATTGGAGATCCGCGATGGGGGCGGAATACATACCTGTTGCAAGTTACGAGCGCAATTAAGTCGACTACTCGTAAACTAGTCACGGTGCGCGGAGCACCGGCTTCAAACAAATTTTTCAGGCACTAAAAAAAATAAAAAAATAAAAATAATAACACCTGTAAAGTTGATCATGTGAAAAACAAACGCTTGGCATTTTTTAATCGTTTATTTCTTTAATTCATTTGATTGCTTTATTTATAAGTTAACGTCCCTTTAATCAGGAAACAAATACATTTTCTACTGTTCTGCAAAAATTGAAACCTCAGTTACGTTGCGATGTTTAGTTTTGCTCTTTCTTCTGTTCTTGCTTGCATTGGGTTTTTTTTTTATTTGCTTGGTTGTGAATTTAAATGCGAAATGCTACAAATTCAAGTCAAATTCAAATACACATTAAAGAGAAACAGCTAGAAGTAGCGAATTCAAAGTCAAGACAGGGAACATTTCGACCTCGCCGGCAGTGCTGGCAGGAGCGCGAAACGTCCAACAGGGCGAGAATGTCCTGTGATTGTCTTCCGGTCTATTACATCTAAAAGACAATCGCCTGCGCTTCGTTCTGCATCGGATAAAAGCCACGTGATTTCAGTATGGATTCATAAATTAACGGCAAGGGACTGGACACCCAACAGCTGACTCAAAACGAGGCCCTCTCACCTTCCCACCGCCCCGCCCAACAAGAAATGAAGCAACCGCACCACCTGCCAGAGACTCAAAAACGCAGCTAAACAGCATCTCAATACGACAGTTTCCGCTAATTCCGCATTCCTTATTCCAAGAGCATCGTGTGTGAGTGTTGTGGCGTGTGTAACATACAATCAATGAAACAAAAACAAATCGCTGTGACTTAATTAAAATCACCTGTTTTAGAGTACGGCGCATTTCCCCTCGCAGGCACGTGCAAGTCCTGTTGAACTTTAATTGAATTGAGCGCGCGCGCGTCCCTGCATCCAGCGTGCGGCGGGACCGGCGATAGAAAATTCGAGAGCGGCGGAGAATCGCAGCGTAAACAAAACAGGGAGTAGTCCAGTCCAACAGCTGGCTTGGGTATTGCGAGCTGTGACGCTGAGTCGCCTGCCAATTTGCATCATCACATTCCTCTAAAAAATGCTTTGCTTTCTTTTCATCCGCATTCCTTCACATAATCCCACATACAAATCGCAACCCTGCGGTCTCGCATCAATATACTTGCTCTAAAATTACCTTATACAACGTACATTTAATTTGCGTATAACAATCATTTTCCAATAATTTATATAATAATTGAACTGCTTTACCTTATTTTTCTTGTTTTGCATGTTTGTTTTGGGTGGTGTGCAACGTTTCGTTTGCGTTAAGTTTTCTTTTTTTGTTCTTTTTTTCTTGTAATCGCAAAAACATTGATAATAGGAGCTACTTGGCACCTACCTTGTCGAAATGTTTATTTTTTGGGTTATTTTGAATGTTCGCTTATATCTTACATAAATTATTCCAAACGATATTCGCCAACGGCGAACTGTCGACGCGGCGCCGACGAAGAGCAAGTGAACGATAATCAAGGAAACGACAATACTAACGCGCCGCGTTGATACCTCGCCGCTGTTGCGTTGAAATTGACACATAATTATTGAACATTAGAATTGCACAAAACAATAAATTCTCTACAGAGGAAGAAAAAAAAATGGGGAAGAAAACAAAAAGATAGAGAAACGAAAGAGTCAAGAGTGATTTCTTGTCCAATATCCTCGCCCCACAACGAAACAATGAAAGTCACAGGCGTGCTTACCTTCGATCATCACGTTTCAAAACAATCGCAATCGCAAATATGTAATAGCATTATTCTTTATATGTTAAAATCAAAGTTTCAATGTCTTGCGTAATCATTAAATCAGGTATAAATGCGTCAATCAAGGTGTGTAAGATGAGTCCGAATGCAAAGACCTCGTGTAAATTGTGACTGGGTGTGTTGAATCCTAATCGTTCCAAAACTGTTCCTGTTGTACAAACCTTTTGCGGTAACAAATTGTTCGGACCGATTGCGATCGGATCCCGGACTGCGTCGCAGTAAAGTAAAAATAAAAAATAACACTAACCTTTGCTCGTTTTCTCGCATTTTTTTTAAACTGTGTTTTAGTGTCCTGCCTTAAAACCAGCAACGTTTGTGTCACCGCCACACCGTTAAAAAGAAGATAACTCGATCAATGACTTAACAGAATAAACTAATAGATGTAAAAAGAGAACTAAATTAGAACTAAATATGTTGTAAAGTATAAATAAAATAATCCCAATATTTACATACCGCCAGCCTTCATATGCCGGGTTATAAATTATTATCATCACCTATAATCAAAAACAAATGAAATCAGCGTATGTCCACAAGTTTTGGGGGGGAGTGGTAGCGAGCACTAGTTAGCAAACAAGGTGGATTTTTGAATGAATTATGAATGAACGTACGATCTTCGACTGCGTGCGACAACACCACCGAGAGGGGGCAGGCAATTCACTCAATTCGATCACATGTGACATGCACACTTCATTAAAAACGTGGGTGGAGTAAGTAGGTGACAAGATAGGAGAGAGTTTAAAAGAGTGCAAGCACTCAGCAAGAAGACCGAGGCTCTCGCAAGTTGCAACAAAAATAATAAAAAAACAAACCAGCGTCACTAGCGACTTGTGAGGACGGTGTGCTGTATAAGGTGTAAATGTGAGTGTATCATGTGAGTGTGTGTCGATCATTCGGCCCAAAAAGTGTTTTGATTTCGAGCTTTGCTTTGATATTTGATATTAGTACGTGTTTCAGGTTCGTTTTTTGTGTCCGTTTTCATTTTTTTTTTTGGTAATGGCGTTTTGTTCTGTCTGCGTCGTCTGTTCGCACTAACTTGTTGTTAAAGTGGATGTTTTTCGTTTCGTGTGTTTGTTGCTTATTACTAGGAGTTAAAATGTTAAGACTTGCGGTAGCAGGCCCAGGTCCTGGGCGTGCGCTGGGCAGGCGGCGCTGGGGCTACAGCTTCTTGTTGAGGAACAGCGTCCCCCCGGACGAGCCGACGCTGGCGGCGGCGGCGACGAGCACGGCGGCCGCCGTTTGCTGGTGAGATCATCTGAACCGCGGCTGCATGATGACGGGGCCGGCGCCAAACATCGGCGGCCCGTACAGCATGCCGGGCGGCATGCCGATCATACCTGTGTGCAAACAAGAAGACGAGGAGTGAGCTGGGCGAAGGGCTGGTCGGCGGCAACTGGCTTGCGGGCGTTGGGGGCGCGCCAATCGGTACAATCGGCGGCAAGCACATAGTACCAAAGAAAAAAACCATAATCAAGAGCCACACAACAAAGATATATGTAATAATGTTCATACTGGCACGTTGCTCCCTAATCACCGTTGCGATATCGCTTGCTGGGAGAGATCAAATACACACATCGGCCAACTCTCGTTTCGCCCGTTCGAGCGCACAACGAGTCGCTTGCCCGTCTTTTGCACGGCAAAGGGCCGATTGGTTCAAATCGTCGCCACAATGCGCGATTGTTTGCAAAGAAAACTAACATTAATACTCACCCGGCTAGCAAACTCAAACACAATGCATTTGCGAATAGATATTAGACACGTTTTAGCTAATTGCACCAAACACACAAATGTCTACACAGAAATGGACATGAGTTACACTTACTATTTTCAGCTATTGCCCATTATCACGCACACCAGTTAATGAATAAGTACAGAGAGCAAAATTAAGTTTAAATGCGTTTCATTATGACAACTACGTTCGCCGCCCATTCTGACACCGAGCTGCACCAACAGCATCGTGTTTTTTGGCTGCTGCACGGCTCCGGTGAGCGCCAGCTCGGCGTCACAATGAACCGGCAACAAATTCGAACCAATATGTCTTAGCTCTCAGAGGTCACATCAACGTCGAACATTAACTTGATAGTTGCACGACATAACCAAACTCATAAGTATGCCTATACATAAATCAGAGGCCAAACCAAAACGTAAGTAAAATAAAACCCAAACTCCAAAATCAACGAAACAACAAAAATTTGAAAAACCAACTGAAAACTGGTAAGCGTATTTGTATCAATAAAATACAAGTGACACAAGTTCGTATGCAAAGGCATGCCAAACACTGAGTGCGAAATATTCATATATTTATTTTAATTAGATGTAAATTGCTATCGTCATACACATATGTGGTGGGCATATGCATATAATTGATAGGATTATAGATAGAGATTGCATTTGTATGTACCTGGGCGGAGGCGGGCGAGCCCCAAACTGACATTACAGTAACTGACGATTCTTTCATATCTTCAAAAGAGAAAACACAAAAGACAACAAGGCATTACATTTCGGTTCATTCTGCTTTGCTTGCTGCGGCTAAAATCGCGCGGGGTCTTTCCGTTCCGGCATTTACGATCATCAAGAGGGAGGGGGCGGGCGCGCGCATTCCGAGCAATTCGGCGATCGGGTTAATCACAGCACGCTTCAACCACAACCATTCATGAATTCCGGCTGCAACGCACGCACCACTCAACCATTCGCACATCGCATTCGTTCATTTGGTTGCATACCATTCGTACTAGTTAAGAACACGGCGTCGTCGATCGACTGCACAACATGGCCGATGCATTTGTTAACCAGCCATCGTGCAACACACCAAAGAATGGCTTGTTAAGAGTGCATCGGGATGCTGTACTCTCGCAGCCTACGTCTGGGAAGCGCTAGCCGCTAAAGATCGAAATAATAACTCGTATTAAGACGAAAATAACTTAATTCCAAACTTAAAACAAGCTAAGCGCTGTCTAAATGTACAATCATAGTGGAAAGTAGTCTAGATCTAGAAATTATTGGTGCTAACTATTAATCGAATGCATGACTTGTAAATGCATCGGCAATGCTCTCGGCTTCTGGTAAAAAAGAGAAAGAAATAAGGGTGCAAAACGTAACGTCTTGTTATTCCGCCCATCCATGTCAAGAACAAGATCGTCGCACACAAATTCGCTTAGTCTAAGAACATAGATACAACGACGAGCACTCGTCCACGTCGCAAAGTGTTGGCATATCTGTTGAGGGTGTGATTCGATAAGGGTATGTTTGGCAAACATAAAGTCGCGCGCGCGCGCAGTATGCGATGGATATGTGTGTTGGGGGACTGGCAAAAGCAGCCTCACGGACTCCTACCTGGTGGCATGCCCATGGGGGGGCGCATAATCGGCCCCCCCAGGAGTGTTGGTGGGCCCGGCAGGGCCATCGGCCGCATGGGCGCCACGATCGACATGCTGCGGACGGGCGTGCCGGCGATGCTGATCGTCGGCCGCATTGGGAAGCGCTGCATCATCGCCGCCTGCGCCTGGATGAGGTCCTGCTGCCGGGCGACCGCCTGCTGGGCGGCCGACACAGCCATAGCCAGCTAAAAGCACAAAAGCATTCGTTATCAAGAGCTTCGCGCCGAAAAATACGAGCAAAACAGAGCTGGTGTTCCGTACCTCGGTAGATGCGGAGCTCGTGCTGGTTGTCGGCGACTCCGCGCTGCTCTTCGGCGGCATGCAGCGCTGGTATTTCGGATGGCGGGCGCGTATCTCCTCCAGCGAGACATCCTCGCCCGGATGGATGATCTTGCTCGCCGCGCCCAGCGTGCTGATCGTGTTCAGCTTGCCGATGTCATGCAGGGCGCTCGGGTGCAGGTTGTTCGTCGTTGGCGGTGCACTAATTGTTGCACCTGCATCCCAAAGCAATCTTCTCTTCACAACCACTCCCACAACGCACATCAATCAAACAAATATTACACACGCCCACCGACACACGCAAAGACAAAACAAAGCCCCGCTCCCGCGTCGTGAAAATTCTCATTGTTTGACGAAAGTAATAACGGTTTCAATACACAATGTACGAACATAGATCATTTTACACTCTGTTAATTACTTATTCCTGTGATTCTGAATCATTTCGCATGCATGCTATAAGAGTTATATTGCATATAATAACAGTGCCAATATAAGAGACTTGAGCGGCATGCATGAATACAGCGATATTCTTTGCTTATCGAATATTAGTTAATAGAAATTAGAGCGAAGGCAAACGTTAAACTGATTGTGTCACGTTATAACGGATCAATCGAAACCTGACCAACCTGTCGTAATTGGCTTAAAGTCAGCGCCCACAATGGCGCCACCCGAGCCCGGCGACGAGGAGGGCACCGCGCTGGGAAAGAGCGGCTTCGCCGGCCCGCCCTGCTGCTGCATCATCATGTGCGGCGGCATCATCGCCATACTACAACCAACCAACACCCTTAATACACAGTCACAGATGTTGCAGGCAGCATAAAGCTACCAACAACAGTTTGTGAAAGAAATTATTACCCAGGATGCATAAAAGGCATGTGTCCCATCTGCATCATCCCCATTTGCATCCCTGGAGGCATACCAGCCATGTGTGGAGGCATCATACCGGGCACCATCCCCTGCATCCCCTGCATCACGCCTGGAGCACTGCCTAGCAGCCCTTCAGGCTTTGTCCTCTTTGCAATTGGCTCATCATCATCGTCGTCGGACACTCCACCTCCTCGACCGCCATCTTTTTGCCTTTCATGCTCTTTCAGATCAGCTGCAGGTATACCTAACCCAACAAATGTCAATGTTAGCATTTTGACTAGATAATAACAAAGTGATGATATTGTTTATACCTTCCATGCCATAGATTTCAATCTCAATGTTAGACCGGTTGGGTAGTGAATTGGGCACCTTGTCAATGGCCTCTTTGTGCACCTGCATGCAGTGAATGGACAGTCCTGGGCCAGTGTAAAGCTTCTTGTGGCATATATGGCACTTGAAATGCTTCGCCTTCTGATGCTGAATGAGGATCTTCTCATCCTCAAATTCTCGGTTGCAATACCTGTGCACATATGGCTAAGGAAATATGCAATTACATAACAAAATGCGCACGCCGCGCGGCCAGTGCGTCGGCTATTAATAGCCGCCAAGTGTTTGCGCAGTTGCGAATAAAAAGGATACCAGCACCACGGCTTCGACTGCTTCTTCTTCTTGCGACCCATTTTCTAAACGACGCGCAGGCGGCGCTGTCCCTGGAATTCAGAGGTACTCGCTGTGCGCTTATTTTACAGTAAAAAGTTCCTTAATCGATCACAGCCGGATTACAACATTTGGACGAAGCTTGCTTGATGGGTTTGGTTGCACACGGGCCTGCAGAACTGATGCACAGCTCACTTTATATTACTGCGATATGCGTAGCAAGCTGTGGACGATGCGGATGCAAATGCAGTAGAAGTAGACGGGCAACAGACAAATCAATATGGCTACCACGGACTACCGCCGACCGCCGCTACACAGCACAGCGCTGAGTGTATGCAACCAGTATGCGGATTTTGCGGCATATGCGCCCACATGGTGCGCAATAGACTAACTAACAGAATTCGTGAATGCCTCAATGTTTTATGCTTTACTAGCTTGTTAAAATCGATCACACTAATTCAATAGTACATAGGAATAATACACAAATGATTATTTGCGTACTTTCTTATCGTTGAAATAATAAAAGAACTTTGAAAAGTTCAAAAGAAACATTCGAGTTTCATCGCACGTGCAAAAGATGACGCCACGCTGCCTGATCGAGTCAATAAACACTTCGCGGCGTTTGCACTGTAAATTCAGCACACACAGCATCCGAAGAAGTGTCTATCGAATTGTTTGCAAATGGCGTGGTGAACCCTCGCTCTCGGCGTTTTTCGTGTTGTGCAGCTCGCAGAGTTAAAAGTTCGCTTCCGCAACGATGGCCGGTACGATCATCGAGAATCTCAGCGGGCGTAAGCTCGCCGTCCTGGTGAGCATTCTCTTCTTAGGCGAGATCGCCTGCTTCCTCATCGGCGGCTTCATCGCCCCGTCGCCGGCCAGCACGCTGCAAAGCGTGGCCACGACGTGCATCGATCCTGAGCCTGATAATGCGGATGTCACGCGCTTTATAACGCAACAGGAATGCCACAAAGTCAGCCTGCATGATGATGAGTTGCTTAGGGAAACAAAGATCACTGACAAAGACCTCGTCTTTGTCATGTCGATGCCCATCGGCATGCCGTCGAAGGACTTCAGCCGCTGGCAGCAGAACCTCGTCGGTGTGCTACATCTGGACATCGTACATCGCAAGGACTTCAAGATGGACAGCATGGTGGAGCTGACACTGGATGCAAGGCTGGCATACAAGAACAAAGGTGATACAGAATGGCACTATCACAGCCATGCACTGGAGAAGAGGCTGATGGGTTGCACCTGGGAGTTTGCTGGGCACCCAGACCAGGCAATGGGACATCCATACAACTGCTCGATCGTGCCGTTCTTCGAGCTGGGCTCTCTGCATCATGATTATTATTTGCTCAACTTGAGATTGCCTTCATCTACAAAGAGGAATAACTTTGGCTGGCTGGTGGATCTCACCCTGTTTGTCATTCATATGAATGGTGGCTTCACCATGGTGTGGCTGTCATTGAAGGCGCTCTTCTTCCCGCTGATCGTCGGCGTGATGTGCTGGTTCTGGCATCGCGTGCACATCCTGGAGCGCACGCCAGCGCTGCTCGAATACATGCTGGTGTACCTCGGCGGCACGCTCGCCTTGCTCGACATGCCGCTGGAGTTCCTCACGCTGTACTTCGAGATGCCCTACATGCTCCTGCTGAGCGACATCCGCCAGGGCATCTTCTACGCGATGCTGCTCTCCTTCTGGCTGGTCTTCGCCGGCGAGCACATGCTCATCCAGGACCACGGCGAGAAGAACACGCTGCGCATCTACTGGAAGCACCTGAGCGCCATCGTCATCGGCTGCACCTCGCTGCTCGTCTTCGACCTGTGCGAGCGCGGCGTGCAGCTCGTCAATCCGTTCTACACCATCTGGGTGACGCCGGTCGGCACGCACCTCGCGCTCTCGTTCATCATCCTCGCCGGCATCTCCGCGTGCATCTACTTCGTCTTCCTCTGCTACATGGTGTGGAACGTCTTCAAGAACATCAGCATCAAGCGCGCCAGCCTGCCGAACATGTCGTCCGCGCGCCGCCTGCACTACGAGGGCATCATCTACCGCTTCAACTTCCTGATGCTCGCCACGCTCGTCTGCGCCGCGATCACGATCGCCTCGTTCATCCTCAGCCAGGTGAACGAGGGCCACCACAAGTGGGACGACCAGATGGACGAGATCGAGCTGTCCTCGGCGCTCATCACCGGCGTCTACGGCATGTGGAACATCTACACCATGGCGATGCTCATCCTCTACGCGCCCAGCCACAAGCAGTGGCCGTCGGAGCCAATCTGCGGCGAGAATGCCGAGGAGGTCGAGTTCAATCGGCTGCCCTCCGACACCAGCGCGAACGAGATCTCCTCGCTCACTTCCTTTGCCAGCAAGGCAGCCATTGACTAATTGGCGATCAAGTGGCAACACGGTTTATCATTCAACTTGACATTTGGCATGTACATGGCAAACTAATTCAATGACAAGCCCTACTCAAATCGTAGTGAATGCCTCTGCCTCTCCAATTAGCACATACTTAACGTTATGCACGCACAAATCATGATAAGTATTTCTCAGCAATTCACATTACCTAAGGGCTCTCTTGAGAAGCAGGAATTTAACTTATTGAACGAATTTGAAACCCTCGATTGTATTCTAGCAAGGCTGATTATAACGAAAGTAAGGAAGCATAAATCAAAAGTACTTATAATGCGAATGAAATGAAAATTCGTCGATATACAACTATTTACAAACTCAATATTTTTAAACGTGGTCTGTTCATATCGGACCTTTTATTTTTACCAATTGAACTCAAACGAAATGCTTCGATTTTTATTTTAGTTTTAGCGCTATTTATATTGTCTGTACTTAGGGTACTAACACTTCCAGTATTATGCATGTTGTGATTAAATTAACGTACGTTTTATTAATGTTTTTTTGAACTGTAGCCACGATATTGTAGCAAACCATTTTTTAAGTACTTAAGACACGAATATATCAATAGCCGACTCCCTAAGCTCGAGCGGCAGTAAAAAGTCACGGTCATGGTCTCCAATCGATAACTTCCATTATGTTTGTTTGGTTATTGCGCTATTTTTAAAGTGGTTAAACAAACGCATTTATTAATTGTGCTTATTATGTATCCGTTTACATGTGTTAGAAACCGTTTAACTGTAATTTGATGGCATAATCGTGTGCCGCAATATTAATGGTAGCACAAAGGTAGCGATTAAGTAAAAATGTATTGTAAATGAGCGTATATCGTGTAACCATTACGATCCCCCATACATTATATAAAAAACATTTGTGACAAATATTGCAACTGGCGTTGGTTGATTGGTGTGGCGATGGGCCCCGCGTTTTAGAAGTCGCTGAAGGAGCCGGCGGTGGAGGGGCTGTCCAGGTTGCTGGACGAACTGCCGATGCTCTCGCACGCCTCGAGGAAGAGGTCCGGATTGACCATCTCCATCACGCGCCACGCGAGGTTTCTCCCTGCAAATTGCGCGTTGGCGTATCGTTAATGTGTCTGCGGGTTCGGGGAGGAGGGGAGGGGGGTGCATGATGACGGTGATATTCGTAAATGAGCAATCGAATTAGGGCCCGCTCACCGACAACGACGTTTTCTTTGATCGCCTCCGAGTCCTCGCAGTAATGCAGCGCCGCCTTGCGCAAATTTTCGCATTTGCATTGATCGGCGAGCAGGAGGATGTTGGCGACGTTGTTCGGCGTGATGGCCTCCATGAGCGCGCGCTCGCAGAGCGCCTGCAGGCCCGGCATGCAGAACTTCACCGATAGCGGCAGCAGTTTATTGGCGAGCGCCTCGATTGAGTCGACCTTGTCGGTGTACATGTAGCGGAACAGCTCCACCAGCAGGCTGTAATTGAGTTCCTTGAGGTCCAGCCTGAATTTCAAATACTGCAAAACGCGAAAACATGTTGTGTGTGTGTTTTTTTGCTGGTCAGTCCGGAGGAAATGTGATCTCGTCCGCCGAGGTGCATTTACCTGATTGTTTTCGTCCGCGTGCGGCACCAGCATCACGGCGAGCATCGGACTCCTCGCCTTGATGATCAAACTATTGACGCGTAAATCGCCGGGCTGCTTCGGCGGCTCCGCGTCCACCTCCGGCTTGTCGGGCTTGTCCGCGTCGATTTCCGGATCCGGCCCGCACTCCACCACCGTGTCCATGTACTCCGGCACGGTCTTGGCGAAAATCCGCGCCAGATCCTGGCTGAGACTATGGCGCTCCTCCTCCACCTGCACGATTTGGATTTTCACCATTATCGTCACATCTTTGGCTGCAAATTGCAATAATCATGCGTTACACACTCCGGCTATGGCTGCACAAGTGCTTACTGGCGTCAATGTGGCGCGAGAGAATCTCCAAGTTCTTGTAGCCGACCGACAGCAGCTCCTGCGTGTTCTGCAGATTGAGCACCACGTTGGAGATGGGGCAGCACTCCCAGTGCTTGATGTTCGCGTCCCACACGCCGAACTGGAAGCGAATGCGCGCCTGGCCCTGCGCCGTCTCTTCGATCTCGCAGCCGGTGAGGTTCAAGCAGACGACGACCGGATTGCGCACCTTCTTGCCATTCGGACCTGCAACATGCAGCACAATCGCGTTGTGTGACTTTGCAACAGGCGGTACTTCGATTTGTTTAATTAGACAGCGCCGCGCGCCACGTGTTTATGATTTATGCGCGCGGGGCGCGCGCATGCCAGCGCTGTTAGCGCGTTAAATACGCAAATGAAACCGTTTCGCATTGGGCACCTTTCCAAAATCGAATCGCCATATTCCATGTGGTTGTGAGGCCGTTCACGGCGCAGCGGAATATCGGGCTGTCGATGGTGTCGTGGCGGCTGATTGACTTGCTGTACTTGCGGATGTGCCACATCTTCCGGAAGACCACCTCGGAGGCCTGCGGCACCTCGAGCTCCTCCCCGATGTGCCCCACCAGCTCATCGTGCGCGTACTTCTTGGAGTTCTTGCGCGGCTTGAGCCGGTTCGACATTCTGTTTGGATCTGCAAGTGGAAGTAGAAGCCGGCTTTAAATAGAAACGCGAAAAAGAAAGAAACGAATTAATTACGCAAATGCGATGCGATGCGGTGTTTCAGCGCCTGCATTCTAATGCGGCGTTAATCAACTGTTTATTAAATGGGTTCTTATTCAAACACGTTTAATTCGAATAATAGAATGCTGCGAGACGGACGGCGCACGGCAGGGAAATGAAACGTGTGCGGAGTGTAACACTGCCGAGGTGCCGAGCGTTTCGCGTTAAATAAACAAAAAACGGCGGGTAGCACAAAGCCCCGGCGAAATGCAATGAACACGAAATCAAAGCCGTGTGCGCGCGTGTTGCCTTCGCACTCAACTGGTGCGCCTGCAATGCGCTGGGCAGCAGCGGGCCGTTTTCGCCGTTTTATCGTATTCGCCGATTATTATTAACTAAGCTTAACTATGCGCATTTGTTTTCGCATTGTCGCGCGCGGCACGCCGAAAAACAAACCCGATCCCGAATGCGCCGGCGTTTTTCTATTTTCGTTGCGGCTCGGCCGGCGCGAAATTCGCAAACTGAAAGCGGAAAGCTTGCCCGCGGTGGGGTCATCGCGATTACAGGCATAACAACGCGCCGCGCCGTCAGTTACAGTTTGCCAGCGGGCTGCGGTTGCCGGATTGCCATTGAAATATGTCGCGAAACACGCAAATAGGCGAGCTTCATTGGTATGCAACAGATGCAGTGCGCGCCCGACGTTTATATTGAATTCACGCCGAAAACGCCACGCGCCAGCGACTTTTTTTCGTCTTCTTCTTTTGTTGCGTCAGATGTGCAAAAAGCAATGGAAATAGTCGCGCAACCAACGACTACTAGGCCGTGGTCCCGAGAATGCGTCGCTATCGACAAGTTGCGATCTCCGCGAGCAGGCAGCGACGAAAGGAAAAATGAATTTTCCGATTTCACGCCCGGTTTCCTCCGCCTAGAGGGGATTTGTTCTTACGAATTCACGGCATCTACACGAAACCGGGTCAACGCAGAAAATTGCAACATTGTTTGCGTTCTATTTGTGTACAAGGGAATTGATTATTGAATTGGAGGAAAGTCTTTGAACGTGACATAATTGGAGAAATGCGAGCAGAAATCCAGCTAGTCTGTGCAATCGGGCGGAAAATTCAGTATTTTCATATTTTTCTCGTTCCCTAGTTTTCCACTCGCCTATTGCGTCGATGTGCGGCCGTAATTATTCAGGCTCGAATGGCTCAAACTGAAAGAGGAACCCTCGTCAGGAGTCACGTACTGACAGCTTACACACATAAATAAAGCTGGCCGGCGGATTTAGCACGTCCCAGGACGGGCATCGACGACGACGGCGGCGGCGACGGCGGCGGCAGTGATGTTAGGAGCCGGCGGGTATTTGGGATGCCCGCCTCGCCGTGCACTCGGATTGTCAATCGTCCTTGCGCTCTAAAGGCCGCGTCTCGAGCTTATCCAGCAGGGAGTCCTCGGACACGCTCGGATGCTCGCTGGCTCTGGCGGCCGTGCAGCGTGATTACGCCTGGCCGGTGTCGTTGCCTCGCAGTAATATGAGCAATCAATACATTTCGAGTGTAGATAATTCGACGGCCGGCGGCATCGATTGTTGTTTGCGTCGAAGCCAGAAGGACCGAGATTACAAGAGTTTTATCGCGCCGCAGTTCGGATGACATACTTACTTAAATGTCATTAATATCGCGGCACGTGTATATATTTCTATTTTTACATATTCAGCAGCACACATAAACAATCGGTTGCGCATGCATAATTCAATTAAACAAATGATCGAATGCAATCACACCGAGTGCCATTTGCACGGCTTGAAATTAAAACTCTTGAATAGGAGGCCTGCGTTTTCCGGGCCGTTGCGCGGTACTCAATCACAGCAATTTATCAAGCAGACATCACTCAAATATACGTAGGGATTTTTCACTGGAAATTAAACATTTCGCGGATTCCATCGGTTCAGGTTCGAAGTTCAATGCAAATCATCTGTAATGGTGCTGAATGTAATGAATGGAATCGATTGCGCTGTGCAAATATTGGAAAAGCTGACTGATGTTGTTGCTGACATTGCGGTGGCGTTTTCGAAAACATATTCTAGCTCTAGCGCGTGCTTAATTGCAATTTGTATAATGTATAATAATAATATATATTCCTAACATACTTACTGTGCGCACTTGCGCTTCGCTGGCGGCGTGTCACTCGCTTATCTATTCATTAATTCTTCATCCCACGTTTTTATCGCTTTTAATACCAGTTTAATACTAGTTGCCGCTTGTGGTTTGCTCGGACACTTTTATTACGCGCACGCTCATCAACGCCGCGCGTCGCAGAAATGCGCCCAAAACTGGCGGCCGCCGCCGGAAGAAACAGCGGGCGCGCACGCAGGAGGGAATGGACCTGCCTGGCTGATTGGGAGTGCGGCGCGCGACTGGAGCACAAATTAGCGCATGCCGTTTATCATAAACAAATACGCTCGCCTACTAGATGTGCGTTTACCGCAAAACGCCGGCCGCCCGCGCTCCCGGCGCACGCGGCGCGCATTCACAATAAAACGTGGCGGCGCGGCGGCGTGGCGGCGTGCGGCGCAGAAAAAACGCCGAGCGGGCGCGCGTCCTCGCGATATCTCGCGCCTTAATGCAAACCGGCGCGGAGCTGGCGCGCGCACTTTTTTCCCATTCCGCGCGCGCGCGCACACACGCGCAAACACGTGCAGCCTTGAAATCAATCCACTATGCATCGTAAAAGACGCGAGTAATGCACGCCGGCGCAGAAGTGCATAGCCAGTGCATGCGCAGGCATCATTTGCAAATTCAAATTGTTTTCGTTTTTAAATGTTATTTACGATTCGCTCTATGCCGTTAATAACAATATTATTTCTTTCCTGCCACGCGGCGTACCAGTGGGCCGGCAGGTCCATGGCGCTATTAGGACCAGCGCCATTCCGGCATCTCGCATTTTGCTGCAGGTTTTTTGCCGCGAATTTCAGCAATGGAAACCATAGTGCGCAGGAAAATGCTCATTTCATAGGTTCCGGGTATGAAATGCCTTGTTGAAATGACGTATCGAACGCTTTCGAAGCGAAGCACCGAACTGACAACTCCGAGCGCAGAACTAGGAACTCAGGATTCCGGACAACTGTAAAACTCAATATTTCGTCAATATTATATTTCCTGAATTCTGGATGAGTATGAAGCACACATGCTCTGATATAACAATAAAACGTGGCGCCTCTTTTTCTATCAGTTCCAAAATGGATCACATTGCCAGGTGAGACGACGGCGTGGGCATCGTTCGTAAACCTGTTGATATTTTCTGGCGATTACACCTTTTGTGCATTACGCGGCGCGCCGGAAAAAAACGCTGGAAACGCGCCAAAGGCGGCCCCCGCCGCCGTCCCGCGCGCGCCACAGACAATCGTTATTGAAATTCTACACAATAGTCGATTTATTCGCCGCCGATAGCGCGCGGTTAATATTGTTTGGGCTTTTTATCCGCGGCGCGCGATATGCGTGTGGGCCACGCGGCGCGCAAATGCAAATGCCATTAAAAAAGCTAATTATAATCGAAAGTATTTTAATTAAAGAATGGAAGGAATCCCTGCTGCCTGATGCCTAATGCCTCGGCCGCTTCGGGGCAAAGGACACAGGACAAAGGACACTATGCTAGCGGAAACAATGCGCCTACGCTGCGAGTGTGGCCTAGATTTGCCGCAGGATGATCAACAACTTGTCGTTGCGTTGTAAACGTAGGTGTAGTGTGTAATGTAGTGTAGATCTTTAAATTAGGTGTCAGCGGGTATCTGCTGCAGCTGCGAGATGCTCGAGCAAATAATATTAGTCGTGGATCGCAACATCTCAAGTAATAACGAGCACTTTTATAGCTATCCTGTCATCAATTACCGGTATAACTCAGGCAAAAGATATCCGCGGCAATGCAATTCAGCGGGGTGTAACTCATATTGGGAAATTTTATTGAGTTTGGGTATTCCCCTTGCACCTTGTTAACATTTCGCTAGGTGCCTTATTAAGGCGGCGTGCCATTGGAGCGCTGCCTCATGATCTGCCATGCGAGATCCAACTCACTTCGCCCGGCGATGCATCATGCATCATTCTAATTGACGTATCGGTTTGGATCTGCGACGCGCATATCTGCAAATTGAAAATTTCCCGGAAAGGGCGCCAAAAGATATTTAATAACAGATGAATTACGATGTAGGAGTTATCTGGCTGTGCTGAGCTGGACATTATTTCCACATTCACGCCCCGAGCTAACGAGCTTATCGCTATTTCCATTCGACGCCATTACGTTTGTCTGCTTTCGGGGTACGTCGTCCATGCAACTGGTGTGCCGCCCGGGCATGCATTCGGCGGAAAAAGCTCAACTGCAGGGGAGGCCCGATCCGGAATTCCGCGCAAGACCGGGGGAGCGAAGGGCAGCGCGTCATTGCGCGGGCGTGCGCCGCGGCGTCGCCGCCGGCCCAAAGGCTGATGCGGCGAGTATATAAAACCTGCGCGCGGGCGTCTCGCCGCCCTCAGTGTACGCACCGCTTCCGCCACGCACCTTGCCGCCACCACAGCAGCGCAGCACTTGCCGCCCGACCGCTACTGGTAACTTGTTGAAGTTCGCGAGACCGCGCGCTCGCCCAAAGGGGCTGCATTCGCGCGCCATCGCCTTCGTCAATCTGACCACCGCCGCACCGACAAAGGCCACTGGCATGGGATTATCGAAAATCGGCGTCGTGGCATTGGTAATCAGCTGCGGCATTGCGGTAAGTCGTTTTGCCCCCCTTCTTGCGGCGCGCCGCCGCGCGCTTTTAATTGGCCGGCGCGGCGCGCGCCCCGGCTTGTTGTTGTTGGCTTGTTTATTTCTTTTGCCCGCCCCGCGCCTGTCCGCCCAACGAGGCATGTGCGCGCTCGGGGCCGCGCGATGCGCCGTGTCCGGCAGCCGTAATTAGTATGCAAATGCATTTCGGGGCAAAAGGCGCCGCGCGTCCCGCGCGTAAGTGTATGCTTTTAATTATCCAAGTGGAGTGCACGTAATGGGATTGCGCATCGCCAAACTCCGCGCGCCGGCTAATTTGCAATCGTTAATTGTAATTGCAATTTAAAAACGCAGCCGCGACGCAATCGCCTGCTAATTAACTCCAAACGCGGTTAGACGCTGGCCTCCGCTCGCCCCCACCATCAAACGCGCGCAACTATTTCGATGCCTCAAAGCGAGCGCTCGCAGTTTTCCAAGCCCGAACATTGCGCACTTTCTGCACAAACTGTCTCAAAAGCAAATCATGTCTGTTTGTCTACTAAGCATATCAGATTCAAGGCATAGTCATGCATGCGAGTAACATTTAAAGCGAGGCGGAAAATCCAAGTAAATCCAAGCAATTTGCAAGAAGAAAATCACGCACGCCGCCGCCGCATTCTTCGTTAATTAAATTTGAATCAGAGTAAGCTCAACTTCCACATTTCTTCCCCCCTGCTGTGCGTTTCGCCTGCGCGATATCATTATGTGAATGCGATAATAAGCAGTTTAGAATTGAATTCCCAACGGTGGTTAATTAATTTCGCGTCTTCAACTTTCGGCGCGTGGCGCAGACGGCACAACAACTAGGACAATTCTTTTTAATTAAAACTTCTATTCCGGTCAGCGCAAGCATGTAAAAACTGTTTAAGTAAGGCACTCCAGCGTCGGGTCTTTGACGGGCGCCCCACAATGTGCAATGCGGTGACGTCCAGTTGCAGCACTGCGCGAAATTAATTTCGCAAATAAATTTTCGTCGTCGCAGCGCACGCAGATGACAAAGCGGCGCGCGGTCGAGCGGTTTGTTCGCCCTTTGTTCATTATAATCTTCGCGTTTGCCGCGCGCTCCTTGTTGCCTTTTTTGCCTGTCGCGCAAGGATAACTCCCAGGCGCCGCGCCGCGCCGCGCCGCGCGTACGTGACAAGAGCATGCCGAGGCATTCTTGCGCGCCGCAGCGCCGCAGAAGGCGCAGCAGATGAAGAAGAAGCATCCAGCGCGCGGGCGCGTCGCCTTCGTCGCCGTTGTCGTCGTCGTCGTCGCGAACATTTAATAAGCGAAAGGATGCATAATGAAACTTAATTAATTACAGAATAAATTAACTTTTAACGCGCCGCGAAGAATGGCCAATCATGGCTCAAATCGTGTTTATATAATATTTTATAGCCATATTTTAATTAGAAATATTATTGTTCGGCGTTTAACGACTACATTAGAAAACGGCGGCGGGCGCGCGCTGTCGTTACTTGTTGCTTCACTGTATTGTGCCGAGGGAGAGCGAGAAAGAGGCGCGCTTCACGGCCAAGGAGGGCGGCAGGCTGCAGGGTGCACTCGCGTAGCCCGCAAAGTTGCATGCTCGACTCAATGCGAAGCATGTGAAGTGCGCTGGCGGTGACAGCCACCCCCGCCCGACGGAAATTCAATAATGCTCGGTCGCTGCCATCACAAAGCCCCCATGTGTTTACCTGGCGACGCGGATTTCTGTAGGAATACCGATCGCAGGCACTCGTATAACGGCGGCCGCGACTGAGTCGCAATTCTCGTTATATAGCAGGTCCAACATTCACAACCCCCAAGGACGTCCAGATGAAGATTTATTAAGAAAATTTAAAAATTCCTGTATACGTATATATTATTGGATGAAATAAATTTATTTTCAATCAAAATAAAAAATAAAAACATTGCGCAATTGGATTCCCGGCGGGACTTGAGCGCGTGCGTGATTTTCTAATCGACAAAAACCACTTGAAATCATGAATATTACTTTGAGTGATATACCTTTTAAAAATGTATTCTTCGAGTTATGTATTAATACTAATATAATAATTTGTTTTTAAATGTTTCTATTGCAAGTAAAATTGAAAAATGTAAATTCAAAATAATGGAAATTCAAAAATGTAAAACATGTTGTTAATCTCTTTCATTGCACGCCGGAGGACGGCGGCGGCATTCATTACGCGAGGACACAATGGCAGCGGGCTTTAATTACGTTATTGTTGCGCCACGCGCGAGGGCGGCTTCTAATTGCGCCGCCCGCCCCATCAGCTATTTCGGCGTGTGCCCCGTTGTCAAGCGTTTTAATAACGCTGCTGACGAGTGGCGCTCCTATTTTTGCCGTCGGCGCATTTTGCACGATCATGTTTACAACTGCGGGAAAAAAGCCGCCCCCCCATCAAGAGCACCCCCTGTGTGTTTACCACTCGCAATTGAATTGGCTACGCCGCGCCGTACGGACCACATTCCTAGTCCTCAGTTTATTCCGAGAAGGTTTAAGGACGTAGGAGGGAGGCATTTTCTTTAATGCTGAAGGCGGCTGAGTTATGATATCCCCGGGGGGCGGGGGCGGGCGACGTTCTGCGTGCTGCGTTTGTCGGCGGCGTGACAGGTTCCGAGGAACTCTATTTATATCCAGCGCCGCGCATATCACGAATGCACATATCACGAATGTCGAAATATGCGCCTTCGTCACCTTTAATGAAACTTAAGCCTGATTATGATTATTCATTAGCGATTCATGTTTGCGGCGACCTGCAGCGTCCGCGGTATAAATTACGCCGTTAGAAGTTTGGCAGCTGTTGAAAACGGCTCCAGTCGGGGGGGCTTTAGCTTTCATTGAAAGTCGAGGACTTGCAAATGTTTCCTTGGGCTGCTTGGCTCTTTTTTCTCGAAGTTTGCTCGAGTTTGCGGCGCTTTGCGATCCAAGTTTCGCCTGCGCAAGAAGCACGACGCTTTGAAGTAGTAGCAAGCAATTGTGGACTTACTGAAATCACTCCCTTTTGCCGCAAGCTGTTTGCGAATGATATTGGAATAATGTCATGCGGCTCTTCCCAGCGCGGCGTGTATACTTATCAATGCTCAGCAGACAACTCGGACTCGGTGCGCTGCTCGCCGAAGTTGATCATTTGCATTATACTATAGTATAGAAAGTTTAATGTTGTTTTTGTACTTGTACTTGTGTGCGGCTGCTACCGCTACAGTTGAAGAGCCTTCCGCTAACTTTGCATTGAAGTGCGGGAGGCACTTGACGAGAGTTGTGTTGAGGGTGTACCCAATTGTGCTGCTTTGTTCTTCCAGTACGCAAATGCGCAGTCTGACGAGGAAATTCACAACATCTTGCAGAAGATCTTTGCGCCGGGGAGCGAATCCTCGATGCACCTGCGCGCCCTGCGGCATGACATCCTAAGCCGCGTCTACGAGGAGCTCCAGCGCGAGGACCTCGAGGACGACCTGCTTGGCATCAAGCGCTCCATCGGCTCGCTGGCGCGATGGAACGGCCTGCCCGGCAAGCGCAACCTAGCGGCGCTCGCCAAAGGCGGCTACATTCGCACCATCCCCGAGAGCGAGGAACAAGAGAAGGAGGAGGAGCAGGACAAGCGCAGCCTGGCGAGCCTCGCCCGCAACGGCCAGCTGCCGAATCCGTCGCCCGGCGAGGATAAGCGCGGCATCGCGGCGCTGGCCCGCAACGGCGAGCTGCGCAGCAAGCTCGAGCTGCAGGCGCTGATCGACGAGCTGGTCCAGAAGCGCACCTTGAGCAGCCTGGCCAAGTCCTACAACATGCCCGGGTATGGCAAGCGCTACCTGGGCGCGCTGATGAAGAACACCGGCAAGCGCAGCTTGGCGGCGCTCGCACGCGGCGGCTACATGCCCGGCAAGCGCAACGTCGCCGCGCTGCTGCGCCAGGACAAGATCCACGGCCCGAACGACCGCTCCTACGACATGGAGGAGCCGATGCCGCTGGGAATGGGCAAGCAGGTGGAGGACGACGCCGGCATAGAGAAGCGCAACGTCGGCGCGGCGAAGGCCAACGGCTACAAGCCGCCCTTCAAGCGCTCCGTCGCCGCCGAGAACGCGCGCGCCAAGCGCGAGGTCGCCTACTACAACGACGAGTACGCCATGCCGGTCTTTCAGAACCAGAACGTCAGGGACTACGAGGAGCTGATGAAGGCGCTCACCGGCGAATATCCACCGGAGAAGCGCTTCCTCGGTGAGTGAAACGTTTTTCTTTGCTAGCCCCTTTTCTAACCCAGCTCCCAGCTCCCAATTGCCCAGCCCCGCAGTACATTTGGGAGGAATAAACACTAGAAGCGCACAATATTAAACTTGACCACACCACGAATTTGACTGGCTGTTGCTTGAAGTATTGAACTCCGGCACCACACACTTTGATGCGCACTGAGCACACTGCACCGCCAGCACCAGTACCTCTTCAGGCCTTGCGTTGGTTTTGTTGCGGACGTCCTCGATTGCTTTCGAATTGCACACGTCCTCGTAGCGGGCTGCGACCTATGTACGAATTGAACTTGCGCATTTATGTTCGTATGCAAACGCGCGCCACGCATCAGGCTCGGTGGCGAAGAGCGGCTGGTTCCGTCCGCAGTCCTCGTCGCGCTCGTTTGCGCCAAGGATTGGCAAGCGGCACATCGGCGCGCTCGCCCGCCTGGGGTGGCTGCCGGCGTTCCGCCAAATCCGCCGATTCAGTCGGTCCGAGCGTGCGGCGAATGGTGGCGATTGCGATTGCAGGTTTTAACCCAATTGTTGAACGTTGTTTCTTAGCCGTCTTACATTTGCTGTTTATGTCAGTTATTATCGCCCCCA
>JAODGB020028587.1:0-24804 GCA_027574905.2 Earota dentata | reverse complement strand
GCTGTGCCAGTAACTTAACTTGGGGGATTATTTTTTAATTATTGCCAACTGCTTAGGAAAAGGGTGGGAGAAATTTGGTCACGTGGGGTTCGGGCATTAATGAAGACCCTGTATAAGTATATGGTCGAGCGAGGCGGCGCGGCGCGGCTATGCCGATGTTGGCTTCTGGGTGCTGCTGGAATTCACGGTGCCAAAGGTTTCGAGAGAAAGAACCACGTGTTCGACTAAGATTTTATTTGCAGACTAGCGATCTTCTACTGATGCCAAAAGTCGGAGGGATTCATTACCATTTTTGCTTGGTGCACTCAACATTTTTTTGACTCCTCGAATACTTAATATTTTGTAAGAATTATTAAATTTTCCTTGCCATATTAGAGGCCTTCTGTCGGAGTAGGCGAAAAAAATTATTTTACTCACTGTCACTATATATTGCAAGGAAATCTTATTAAATTCAATAAATGTTAATAATTGTCGTGAAAACAAACATTTCGCTTTTAACCGGTTGCAAACATTTATAAACGGATTGTTTATTGTAATTGTACGATATACAAATACCTATAGCCTATTCCATTTAATCGCTGGTTGGTCGTTTCGACTTGTGGATGGTGGTTCGCTTGGAACTTTGCATAGTTAAGTTGCAGTTTCAGCTAAAAAATAAAATCTGAATAGAGACTTTCGGGAGACATAAATAATGACCAGTTTTGTTCCTTGACATACACTTTATATTGAAATATGTTCTTTATAACCTAACATTTTCAAATAATTTGTTTTTTCACCACCTGCAATTCCGTCGTTTTGTTTTTTTATATTCTTAATTTAATATTATCATGAAGACTGCATTGTTAATTTATTTCACCCTCTTCGCACTGCGTCAGTTTGCAAACTGTTTCGGCGAATAGGAATATCGTTTATTTTTTATAGTATTTTTTTTAAGTTTTTTGTTTTGTTTTCATTTAGTGTAGCGTTTCACTTTGCACGTTCCGAATATGAAAGCTTAATAAAGGTTTTACTCTGTTTAGTTTATTCTCTTTTTTTTCACATTTTTGTCGTCAATATAGACATTTATTTTATTGTTTAAAATATTCTCTCATATATTCGCCATTTTTGGTTGCTTCTTGTTTCGCAATGCCCCTGCATGTTCGTTCATGTTTATTTCGGTTTATCTCCATTCTGCTAAGGCATCTAAAAAATTCTGTACGCCCATCGAATGCAATAATTGAATCAATATTACAACCATTTGTTCGCCTCGTCGCCAACTAATTCAATGGAATGCAAAACGTTTGAGAACGAGCAAGAGAAACGCCAAAGCAAAAATGCGCATACGTCAAACTCTCCCGAAGTAAAAAAAGCAATTTAATATAAATCAGTTGTACATTATAAACTTACGATAATTCATTTTATAATTAGAAAAATTAACTAGGCACACTAGGTCAACGTTATAATAAATAGCAAATAGTTAATTTATTTCGTTCTCTATTTACTTTACTTTTACTCATTGTGTGTGTGTGTGTGTTTTTTGTGTTTTTTTTTTGTTGTTTTCGGGTTTGTGTTTTAATGGTCGCAAATATGTGACTGCCATCTGTATCGTCTGTGCCTTGACTGTACACCAACACCCCACAACGCATCGAAGATGGCGATCCTCGCGACAATACTTTTGTCATTTGATTTGACATTGTTCATACAATTAATCATTATATCTTAGCTTACACCAAAGTTATTTTGGTCGTTTATGTACTCATAGATTGGTTTCTTGTAATAAATAGATACCGTTTTCGTTGTGCCACCGACAATCTACATCAGCAAATCGTTTCATAGTGAACTTCGTCTCGCATGCTCCACAATACAAAAATAAGAAAACAAATCTCAAGGACGGTTAATAATTTGTATAAAGTAGTCAACGTGTGTGGTGTGGTCTTTGACTTTGCTCGCCTTGATTCAATTCAACGGTCGGAATAAAACCAATTCCGCGCAGGGATGAACATGGCAACGCCAATGCTGATTGTACGAAGTGAAAATTCTTAACGACTTCGGTTGACTACTTGGTATTTCGTTCGCAAAAACAAACTCATAATTGTTGATATGTGCCATCACAATCGAGTCAACGAAAATACAAAGATTCATATCATCATATTTACCTAGTAGTTATTATCTATTATTTATTAGAACACGACGATTGTTCTCATAGTCATCATATTTCTTGCATGTCTTTCTCTTGATTTACTTGTTGAAAGCATAGTTTTTTTCTTTTAGTAGTTTTTCAGTATTCGCTAATTTGCTTCTTACGTCTTACTTGTTTGACATTGTTTATTTATAATTATACTTTGTACTAACAACTGTTTAATTTAATGTATAACATTTTATAAATTATTTACGGCTCTCTCTCTCTCTCTCTCTCTCTCTTTCTGTTTCTTTCTCTCCTTCTCTCTCTCTCTCTCGCTCTCCCTCTCTTTCTGTTTCTTTCTCTCCTTCTCCCTATCTCTCTTTCTCTCTCTCTCTCCCTCTCTTTCTGTTTCTTTCTCTCCTTCTCCCTATCTCTCCTTCTCTCTCTCTCTCTCTCTCTCTCTCTCTCTCTCTCTCTCTCTCTCTCCCTCTCTCTCTCTCTCTCTCTCTCTCTCTCTCTCTCTCTCTCTCTCTCTCTCTCTCTCTCTCTCTCTCTCTCTCGCTCTCTTTCTTTCCCTCGCACATTGTTGACGATATTGTTTTGCATCTGCTTGTTCACATTTCTTCACTAACAATAACAACAAATATAACATTGAGTATTTTCTTTCTTCTTTGTACGCGTATAATTAATTATTGTATCTCATTTGATTATTTAATTATACAGTTATAAACGTTTATGTTTTTGGTTTGCTTCTACCCAGCGGTGTATGCGCGTAATGAGAGACGACTTCGGTGGCACTACTAAAACTGTCCACAACGTTTGCTCGGCACCACACCGCGAGGCCCGGCGGCGTGGTGGCGGCGATTACAGCGCGATCGCAGCGCCGAAGCTGGAAGTGATTGTTTGGTTTGATTTTGTAGCTTGCCGTCGACGGTGTGTGAGGATATGTCCGATCGAGTCGCGCGCGCAATCACCGCAATCGCCGCATATCGCACGCCTCTCGACGGCGGCCGAAATGATAAGAGAGTCCTGCAGCTGCTACTGTCCCAGCTGCAGCGGGCTGAGCACGATGCCGCTGTGGTGCGCCTCGGACTCGCGGCGCGGCTCCACGACGACGATGGCGTCGTCGGTGTTGGCCGGCGCGCGGCCGCGCGTGTGCTTCGACTCCTTCGGGCGGCACTCGATCTCGACGACCGTCTCCGACTCGTAGCTGGAGATGCTCTGCAGGTCGTAGACGGCCGCGTCGAGGTTCTCCAGCTCGATGAGCGAGTAGTCGTGCGGCGGCGGGCCGCGGGCGGCCGCCGCATCGTCGCCCGGCAGGGCGATGATCGGTATCAATGTCTGTTCGTCGGCGTCCACCGGCACTGGCGCCAGCATTGGCGCGCGCTCCGCGTCCTGGAAGTCGGCGGCGCTGGTGCCCGCCACTGGCTGGCCCCCGGCGCCGCCCGTCGCGATGGACACTTTCTTTTTATGCTTCTCGAACGAGGTCGAGGCGTGCGTAGTCCTCGGGTGGCACGCGTCCGCCGAGCGGTCGCGCGTCAGCGGACACCGGCTGGCCGAGCCGTGCGGATGGTGTGGGTGCGGGTGCGCGCCGCCCCCGCCGTGCGGGCACACGTTTTTGAGGCGCGCTTTCTTCCGGCCGCGCAGACACGTCGACGGGCACGCACAGAGCAGGACGCGCACCAGGCAGCAGAGCAGGCCGCACGCGACCAGCGTCGGCCCAATCAGTCGCAGCTCCAGCGTCTTGAAGCCCTTCTCGCCGGTGCCGACGAAGAAGATGACCGCGCCGATGGCGACGGTGCCCAGGCCCACGTAGAGCAGCGCGTTGGCTGCTGCGCTCTGGTGGTATACGTCGAAGAAGTCCTCCTCCTCGCTGCTGCCGCCATAAGTAGTGTCGTGAATCTGCAGATCGTGTCAGACGCTTATTAGAACACCACATACCGAACGCCAACCCCTCCGTCCCTCATACTCACCCGATTTCTTTTCATCCATCTGTGATGTGCCTCGTTCTGCTTGAGGCGATGCTGTCGTGCTTCGTCCGAGAGGGAGCAACGTCTGCCTCGTTCCCTTTCCTGCCATGCTGCCCGACCCTGCGAGCACTGAGAGCACACAACACGTAATTAATCCTTTCCACGAGTCCACCACTCCGCAACCAAAGTTACGGTATAATTTCATTCGAAACTTTTTCAACATGTTGCCATCGGCATTGGGGAAATTGTAGGGATTTATAAATTGAATAAAAACACTATAAATCAACAGCGAACACTTTTTCGTGTTTTTCTTTGGCTTTCAGAGTAAATATGTTCAAACACATCCATCGACATTCGCATGCATTTCCCTCACTGTGGAATCAACATCGAATTAATCATCTCAACAACTACGAATGAGGAAGCTTAGGCCAGGAAACAACGTGTACTAGGGTACTAGTACTTCATTTGTCAATCTCATTGCACCGCGTGCAAAATACTACTTTTACGATCCAGGTTCACATTTAAAGGTCGCGTGTGTAGCGCCAATCGATAACGTAAATTGTTGTAGACCTTTCGTCATCGCCAACGTGTTGGTGGCATGATAAATGGGGTACGTGTATGAATTTGTAAAACAGATCATGGATTGTGAACATTTGCCCACTTCCGTGCTGCGAACAAACGCGCGGTGGCATTGTTTCGAAGGAAATCATTTTGCCCGGATTGTTGCTTGCAAGACAAAGCAATGCAAATGCCGCTCACGTTGTGCTGGCGGGCTGAAAAGAATCGATAAACAAATTATGCACGTCGAATATATGTACTTAATAATCATTCCGGAATCGTCGCGTAATAATGTGCCCGAGTGTAGGAGCCAAGCGGGCAGGAATAAATGAAATGAAAAAAAAACAGCGTTGAAACACCGTTTGGTGTAATATACGCCAACTGTGAAATAGATTTTCCTACAGCCAACATCGATCCGCACAGAATCGAGCACAAACTAGGTACTTATTGCAAGATTTCTCAGCAAACACCGCGCGAGCGCGCTCGCCGCTGCCGCCGGCAAGATGGTTGCCATGCGTGTGCCAGGCCCGCCAGGCCTGATGTGACGGATCGATCATATTTCGCGTCCGGCGTTCGGAAATGTCGCAATTCCGATTCAACAAGTCAGCCCGCCCGCCAGCGGCCAAGTGCCGCGGCGATCCGTTTTCCTCTTTGTCAACAACACCCTTAATGCACACTGGGAAGTAAGTACAACAGCAAAGCGGCAAAATGGTGCAGAATCTCGGCGCAGAATGTTTAATGATCCCACGGCGGTTTTCGAATGCCAACGACGCGCGGTGATAAATCTAAATTAGATCAGCCGCTTGCTGATTAATGTTTGAGCTCAACAGGTACCGTCCGCAATTAGAATTACGGGGGGTTCGTCCCACTGGTCAAATGTAGCAAGCTGGCGCGCGATTCGATTCGTGACGCAATTACTTGCTATATATAATGTCGCCAAGAAGTCATTTATTAAGAGTAGGCCGGCGCAGCAAGGCGCCCCGATTGGGGATCGATTTGTCAATGCGGGGGCGCCTGCACCCGCAAGAGCGCATTTAAAAACGCATTAGCGCTCTCGTAAACACACCGCCCGCGCATTCGTGCCTATGCCATGTTGACTCGGGCGCACGCCTTGACCTGATTTCTACTCGAGAGCGCCGGGACAAGTCAGAACCAGCACGATACTTACTCTTAAGTCAATACAATTACCGGCGAAGTGCACGCAGGGGCGCAGGTCATCGACAGCGGGAAAGTGGAGTAGACTGGTAATTAATAAAATGTCTTTCGTGTCGCGGTCTCATCCGCTGTTCGGTCGCGTCCGAAATTCTGGCGCGCGAGTGGCGCAATTTGCGTGATGACACTGGATGTACGACGGCGCGCGCGGCGGTGCGGCGGTCGCGTCGCCCCGATGCCATTACCTAATACCAGGTAGGTCCGGCGCGGCGCCGGCCCCCTCGGCGCGCTTGAAGAATGAGGGTTAGTCACACCAGTTACGCCACGTATCGCGCAATTAATCTTCGCCGCAGCGTTGCGCGCCCACCGCACCCTACATATGCCGCCCCCCACAGTGTCTCTGACACAGATGTCCGCCGCAATGGAAACGTTGGAAACATTGGCCGGACAACTCCAACACACACACACACACATGCACAGACACACACCCGCACGCACAGCACAGCACGCATAGCACCGGTATGCGCCGGCATCTGTATATATATGCTTTTTTGCCCTGAGCTGGACATTGTCAGAGATTAGGGCACCGCGCTGGACATGCGAGTACGTCCACTTTAAATGCGCCGCTTTAATTTAAATGCCACGCTCGCATGCGGCGATGCAGTCACGTCAAACACGACTTTGATCGACCGGCGCTCTCTCGGCGTTGCCCAGTGTCCATTGTCACGTGAGGTCGTCCTGCTTTTTTCGTGCGGATCATGTCCTGGCCCACAAATCGGCCACTTGCACCAATCCAGTGTAAATGTCAGCCGCTAAACGACATCAAATGAACATCAGTAACTTCATTCCGCCAGTCTAAATGCGTATTGATGGCCATTGTTTAAAGTTCCGCCGTCTTAGGAGTATTTAGCGTCCAGCTACATGTTGCTTCGTCCTCCTTAGTTAACGCTTCCCACAAAACACCAGATTATGTACAATTGGCCAGAACAATGTAAAGTGACACTTTAATTGACCATCGAATCTTGGAACATGCATTACATTTGAGATTTAAAGTTATGTACATATCTGCCACATTGAAAGATTGAGATTACAGGTTATACTCTCGGCATTGGCACATTGAAAAGAAAGCCCAGCGGAAGAGACAATCGTAAGAATAGAGGCAAGTCGGCGGAGCTTGGCTTTGAAGGTGAGGGGTGAAAAGAGCAAACACGCGGCCCATTTTGTTGTTGTACATACCATGAACCGGGAAGGGAACTGCGGAAAGGGCTCGATCTCCCTGGTAGCCACATGGCTAGGCAGGTCCGCTCGCCGCTTCTTCTTGCGAAGACGCTGCTTCTCTCTGATGAGTAGCGCCGCTTGCATGCCTGCGGTTGCCGCGGTGCTCATCCAACGCGCATCGTCGTCTCCGGCCCCGCTTACTCTCTAGCCGCCAGCTAGCCGCTGGCGGTGGCGGACGGCGGGCGCAATTAACAGCGACAGTGAGAGTCACCGGCGCAGGCTGCGTATGTCTTCCGTGCACGCGTTGCGCGCTGTTTTACATTCTTCAGAATGCGCGCGACACGGCAACGCGCGCGTATTTGTGGAACCGGGGGGCGAGTGAACCGGCGTTGTCCTTCAGTGGCCCGTCATTTTCGACACATTGTCGCAGATAGGTTTAGTTTAGTTCAGTTTAATTTAGTTAAGTTTAGTTTAGTTTAGTTTAGTTTAGTTTAGTTTAGATAGTGTTGCTCGTCTCTAGCTCATTAAATGTTCCTCAAATATATGTATAGTATACGCGTGTACAATAGAGAAATATATTTATATATGTATAATATATATATATTTGTATATATATATATGTTAGATATATAGTGTATACAATTTAAGAAACTTGTGTATAATGTATAATTTATATTTTTTATTTTTTTAAACTCTCTGTGTATATGTAAAAAGCGAAGGCAGATTTTTTCATTTTGTTTCTTTTTGTGTGTGTTTTCACGATTCTTTCTTTCTAATAGGTTTATTTAGACTTTCGACCACGTTGATGCCGTTAGAAGTGTGGGCACGTGGCGATCGCTAAGTTTCCAAAGTGTTGCTCAAAAGATATCCAAAGAATAAAGATCAAAGAGATATATGTTATACGCGTGTGATTTTTGTCAAGCTACAACCTCTGCGATAGTTTGCGGCAAACTTGTTGCGGTACGATTTTGCGATCTGATATGTGCTGAGTACTTAGCTCCGGTTTTGTGTTTGGGTTATTGTACTGGTCCCTTGCGTGGTACGTCGTGGGGCGGCGGAAGGCGCCGGCCGCATGCTGCGCGGCACGCGCACACCTTCGGTCGGCCTTCCCTGCTGGAGAAGCTCGCTGGCTGAGGGCGGTCTTATCCCGGGTCGAAACTGCTCTTCATGGCGAAGGAACAGACGCGGCCTCGGCCGCCGCCGCGTGCATTCGAGTGCGTCGCTCGCTCGTGACTGCGGTCGGCGGCGTGCTAGGGCGCTAGTCCGCGGCGCGGGCCGATCGTGATTCATCAAAGCGCGCGCGGCGCTCGCGCGCGAAGCGCTCGCATATCAGCGCGCGGCTGTGCGGCGGCGGTGTGGGGGCGGCGAGCCGTTGTGTTTTCGTCGCGCTGTCGTCGCTGGACGCTTCGCCGGCTGCAAGAGAGAAATCGATAGAAGGTGACGAAACCGAAGCACCCGCGGCGGCAAGCGGCGGCATTCTGTGCGCCTTTTCTTCTAAGGTGAATCCCGTTAGCAATTACACAACGCTGTGCGCAGTGCGCTCTCAAAGGAATATTCCTGAGCGTTACCAAGTCATGTCATAATGATTCCGATGAACAAGAGAGACCCAGAGAAGGTCTAGATCCCTCTCTTTGAAGATTCTTAGAAGTTAGTTTGCAATTTCCCGCTTCTGAAAGTTTTCCAGCATATGCATTCCTATTCCTCCAGAGATCCGATTGATTTTCAATCAGCCGCCCAGAATTACTCAGTAAAATATCTCCGAAATAGTCTCTCCGACGTCAGTATAATTTTTGGACAAAGGATGCAGAGCTTCGCCATCGGTGGGCTGCTTTAATTTGTAAATGATGAAGTGGGCGCGTCAAAGCTATATAATGAATCGTATTTGCCCGGGCCCGCGTCATTATCAATCATATTCGCGGAGTTTCGGAACTTTCCAAAATGCATTTCAGCAAGCAACAAGCTAAAGCCTCTGGAAATACATGTTCGGACCCAAATTAAACGCAACTCGAAATTAACCAAAATGCGTATATTTGACATTGCGCAAACCGCAAAGGCCACCGCAGCGACATTTGGCACAACATTTGATATGAGAAGAGCTGTTAGCGCTTCCCCGGCGCAAATTCCTAATTTGGAATTTGGAGTGCTTTCATTGGAATGAAAGCCGGGTCGGTCGGCCGAAATGAGGGGCCGCGGCTCTTTTTTTTTGCTCCTGCGCGCGAAAGAACCACACCAACGCAGTGTGTTAATTAGATATACGGCGGATAACGAAATTCGTACTTGACCTTTGGCATGCGCTGTTTTCGCACGGTTTTACATCACAATATAAAACCGAGCGCATGACATTTGTACGCACCGCCGCGACCGCCACCTCCAACGTCAATGCGATGCGAATCGGCGCATGTTAATAGACATGCAAGCACCCGGTGCTCGTGCATTAAAAACACCAATGCATGGCATAAAACAAAAACAACATCGTCAGAGCGTCGAAATTGTCCGAAAATTGATATGATCGACACAATGCCTGTCGGTACTAGTTTAGTTGCCAGTGTTGTACAAGCGATAGATGACGCTTTTGTTGCAGTTATGCTAAAGTGAGTAGTTGTTATAACAACTGTCACATTTCTGGGTTAAACTCCATTTTTAAATAATGAAATTCTTCAAATTGCCAATTCTGTTAAATTTATATTTCAAGAAAAGTTCATACGGCTGACCAATGCTTTGAAGCGAAAACTATGCACACCGACAGGACTCAAACCTGCATTCACTGTGATGTGGATATTTTTCATTTTCGATTTTATGTACGTTGAGGAGATCTCATAAAGTATGCATCCTCAACGGTCGAGACGAGCGCATAGCGCATTCCTCTGGGCAATTCTTAATAAATTGAATTTTTGTTCTTCGTCGAGGTATATTAATTTAACTAGAATAAATTCTAAATGTTTTGGAACGCATGATCTTAATAATTTGTGAAAAGATTATACGTATATTAAAGTATATAACGATAAATATGCACACCGAAGCATTGATCAGTCGTATAAACTTTTCTTGAAATATAAATTTAATTATTACGATCATACGTTAAAAAAAATGTAGAATTTATTCTAGTTAAATTAAATTTACCAGGTATCATTAAAAAAAATCGCGAGTCTTTCGCAACTTAATTAAAATGTTAACCAGGAAGGCCGTTTGAATTGCATTTTCTTTGCATGCTGCTTCTCGAAGTCATAAAACTAAGTCTTAAAACCAATTTCGCTGAAGCTCCCCTGACATTGGTCATATCATTTCAACTTTTCAAATTCACTTTCAAATATCCGCATCTCTAAAATCACATTTCTGTTAAATTAATCAGGTAATAATTCACACTAGCCATTGTGATTTACTGTTCTTTTCTCACATAAAAGAAACACCTGATATACAATCACAACCCTATAACTATACTTAGAAACTTGACAAGTACTTCAATACTTTAAGAGGCACGTCAACCATATTGATTGCAAATTTTCGATAACTAGTTATATGCTACAATCTCTAGTATTATTAATAGCAAAATTATACATTGCGGTACTTTGAATATCTGCATGCCCATGTTCGTGCTCCAATTTCCAACACAAACGTGTAATTAAGTCGACGGGGTGGCCGGCGGTAGTTTTTTTTTCCTTCTTTGTCGCGCGGTGCAGTAGAGGCCAACGGGGCGAGCCATTTGCACGAGGCTATTGAACAGGAAATGAAATGCCGTCATTCGCTCGTCCATCCGTCCGGCCCGCGGCCGGCGGCAGCGGCGGTGGCGGTGCAATGGCAAGTTCGCCCGCTCGTTAGCGCTATCGATTCCGCGCGTCGCAAAGCTTTATCGCCGCTCGTAAAATCTTATCAATGCGCGCCGAAATTCTTTTGATGCCGCCGGCGGCGGGCGCGCCACAATGGCAGCGCGAGCATAAAAGTGCTGCCCCATATACAAAACGCCAGCCAGCGGCCAAGTTGCGCCCGGCGCCAATTGCGAGCGAACTTGCTAAGCGCGTAAGTAATGCTCGCTGGGACAAACAGCGCTTTTCCATTTTCGGCGACGGTTTGCGCGCCTCGTATTGATTTCGACTTGGTGACGGGTTGCGAGCTGCGATGTATCGGTGCGGAATGCTTGCGCGTGATTTCAGCGCGGCGGAATTTGCTGCAAATGGACACGTGGAAAGTTTTATGATGCTTTGTTTGCTGCCCTCTTAGGACACAAGCAAAGCGGCTCCCTTGACCAGGCAACCCTCGCCCAAAACAACACCGGGGGGGGCGAAATGCGTATTTCCCGCGGGGGGCTTAAGTAATATTCGTGTTGCCTCATAAATTATCATCTACCACGTTCGCCACAACGCGATTATACCTTTCATCCCCATTTCATGCGAGGACTACCAACCAGCAAAACAGCAATTTGTCAGTAATCCCCCGCTTCCAGCCACTCACATGTGATAAGATTATGTGGGATTGCAGACGGAGCGACGGGGCAAAGGGGCAATTAGTATGTCCGTCACTGCTAGAGTGAATCTAGGGTTGCAGAACGGGAGTTAACTACAGGTTGCATGCGTTTGCTGCTACAGTATATCTACCAGTGCATAATACCTCGGAGAAGGGATAGTCCAGGCTGCCGAAGACGTCGTACTCCGTGTAGAAGCCGGGATCGTGGTGGTCCCACGCCTTCTCCTTGATCTCGAAATTGCACATATGATTGCATCGGTCCAGCACGCCCTTCTCGCCGTCCTTCTCCTCCTCCACCTGCCGCACGAAGCTGCAGCGGCGCTCCAGCGACTTGTCGCCCTCCGGTATGAGGATCTGCGGCAGCTGGTGGCTGACGACGGAGGGCGAGCGCGGCGTGGCGGCGGCTGCGGCGGCGGCCGCGGCGGCCGCGGCGGACGGCCCGTGCGAGTGGTGCAGCGCATGGCCGTGGCAGTGGCCGTGCGACGGATGCACGGGCAGGCAGATCGAGGGGCTCTCGCGGATGCGCGCGCGCGGCTCCTTCAGGTGGTAGTTGGAGGTGCTGTGGCGGCGGTCGCCGGTGGCGAGCAGCGCGGGCGCCTTGAGCGCGGCGCGCTCCACGCGCGACAGCCGCGGCACCTGCTCGTCGGTGTAGTTGTGGAATTGGCCCTTCTGCGGCGGTTTCGGCAGGATGTCGCTGGCCTTGGAGGCCTTCTGCGCGGCGGCCTTCTTGTTCTGCCGCTGCCGCTGGCGCGCCTGCCGGCTGGCGAGGCTCGCGCCCCCGGCCGCCGCGTACATTGCGTCCGGTTCACGCTACGGCCCTCTTGGTGCGGCCCATCGTGGGTCCTCTGATATCCGCCTCCTTTCTTCACGACAGGCCCGCCTCCTCCGCAACGCGATAATGTGTTTCTATGCTGCTTTGTGCGCGAATACTGGCGGCTACGACCACGCCGCCGCGTTTTAAAAAACGGATTGTATCTAAGTGTACGTTGCTTTTGTAAAACCTATCAAACATCCATGCGTAAAAAAATAGAACGCACAATTACCGTATTAGTATGTATCGTAATTCATAAGTATATATTTTCACAAAGATAAGGTTTGCTTATAGTTTTTTTTTTTCTTGTTTTAATTTTGTTTTTTTGTTTACCCGTGTGTCGTGTTTAAGAGGTATGAGAGGGTGAAAAACAGTTAAACAACAATGATTGTACCGCGTTTATGCTTCGTTTTGCACAACCGATTGCTCGCCTCAAGTGGACACAACCCGAACGCGCAGTTAGGCCTACGTGGTGCCATCATCTCGGCTCTGATATAACTTAATATTGTCATTTGTTTATGTATGAAGTACCTCTCTTTAGTTCATTCGTCGTATGCTTGGAGCGTGCGCGCGCGTTTTTACGGTGGTTGTCTTTTTCTTTTCTTATCTCTTTTTTGGTTTTTGGTGTAAAATTATCTCGTATTAAAATCACTCTACCATAGAC
Organism: Earota dentata; assembly: GCA_027574905.2. Classification (NCBI taxonomy): domain Eukaryota; kingdom Metazoa; phylum Arthropoda; class Insecta; order Coleoptera; family Staphylinidae; genus Earota; species Earota dentata. Next base: position 11,872 of record JAODGB020028587.1, on the reverse strand, counting down.
GACAAAGACAATAAGTAATAGTTATCTCATATATGTTTGTATATTATATCAGCGTAGTAAGTACGAGTCAACCGAAAATATACCCTTTTTTGGTTTGTGTATCCCCCGTGTTTTTGTTTTGTTTTGTTTTTTTTTTCTTTTTGCTCGTGTGCAGGAAGCAAAACGTTATTCCTGCGTCGTACGAAAATAGCTAGTTTTGTCTTTGAAATGAAGACACAATAAACTATTGCTTATTTTGTTGGGTTCGCTTGGCGGCCGAATCGACGGTGGAGGGGGGGTGTTGCTGGGGGTTAAGATGGGTGGTGCGCGTCACATTCCTGCGCTCGAGCTCAGTCGAGGCGCAGGCGCAATGAACACATGGATGCCATCGTCGCCGCCTGCCAGGTGTTTGCCGCGCTTTCCTCGTGCTCCCTTCGTGCCCTCCGCTCCCTCGCCGCGTTGCCTCTTAAATCTCGAGTACAAATATGTATATGTGTATATAATGCGGGACGTCGGCGTCGTGAGGAACTATAACGTACGGCTGACCGCCTCGATCAGCAAGCGGTGGTGGGCGGTGGCGTTCACATGGTTCGCCCGGCGCGCCCAGGTGCGGTGCGCATCTCACGTGCGTCCGCCCGCCGCCGTCGCCGCCTCCAAAGTGCTGCTGATGCTCGTCGGCGCCGCCGTCGTCTCGCTTGTCTTCGTCGTCGTCGTCGTCGTCTTCGGGCCGCCGCTGGCGCGATGTGATTCGAGCGCTAGCAATCGCATCGTTCGTGCACGCCAGTCTTCTAGAGAGGAGGAGGTCCACATGGATTATACTATCCGCAGTAACCTGTACTAACTACCAATTTACATGCCGCACCCAATGAATCCAACTCGAAACAGTTTGCCAAACAAACGCATTCTTTCATCGTCCCAAATGCCTACTACCTCTGAAATTTTACCAGCAAGCATCACTTAAGACGGTGATAAATCTCATGACCTAGTTTATCTAAAATTTTGAGCATGGTTGTGTTCGTGCTCAAGGCGGCTGCTGCCTTCAAGCGTTCGCACCCGCCGTGTTTCCAGCCCCTGCGGCCTGACGACTGCCGCCGGCTGTGCTCCAGATTCCACGCCGACCCAGTGCCCTTTGACATATCCGAACGCTTCCGCCTAGCGCACCCAGCGGAAGTCGGATGTTGCCATCGAAACCAATTTCGCCCCCGCTGCGGTTGCAAAATCATGTCGCTTATATGCGACATCCAAATGCGAGCCGAAATAATTTCGCTCCCACCCTGATGCCGGCCAGCGTGTAATTGCAAAATCAATATCCATCCCCATATGCAACTAATATGCACAAACAAGATACGTGTGTGTTATGAATTTTGTAAATCAACAAAATTACTGTCAGCGCTCTGCTCGTGGCAAAAATCAGCCCGTAAACAATATAAAAACGCATTTTTTTACAGTTTACGGAATCTATTTGTACTTGTACTCCACCCGTTACTTGGCAATTTACTGCCCCCTGCCTATGTAGGCAGGTGGTCATGTTACTAGTGGTACTCAGCCGGCTTACTTTGGCCGCGTCGCTTGAATAATGCACGCGAGATTCGTGCATGTCGGCGTGCGTGAGTTATGACGGATAAACGTTTTCGCCACATTGTAATTACGCCACAAGCACTTCTGTGGGTGGGGGGGCGGTGGCATGGGCATAGGGCAGCGGTTGCTTGATCGGCCGCAGCCGCGCCGGCGATAGCGATCCTAGCACTACTCGTGGTGCCTCGGGGAAATCATTCGCACTCGCTTCGTGGCCCGCAATTTGTACCTCCCCCGCCCCGCCACCTCCCCAGGCCTCATCACTAAAGGCAGTCATTGACTCTCCGCTCCCGGAGACAATCGAATTACGCCCGCAATCAACTGTGCCAGCCCGGGTGACAAGCGGCCGCGATTTGTCCGCGACACACCAATCAACGCTCACGCCAACGCCAGAAATCGTCACAAAATTGTTAGCCAATACCATCGTGTATAACTCGTAAATTCAATTGCTTTATCGCCAATTTGCATGCAAAAATCTGGCATATTTTATGGTCTAGCCGCTTGCCAAAAACGTTCGCTTCGTGCCAATTGCCATGCGTTCAATGCCAAGCAGACTTGGCAGAATTAAAAACGCATTCAAATATTCTGCCATCCCACCCCGTCCTTCACTCCCCGTTACGGGCCAATGTTAGACCCAACTGACATGCATTATCATCAAACATAAAACATGCATGAGCAACAAGCGTTTAAATAATGTCAATAAAAGGGAATGCTTAAAACCATTCCTTGTGGAAACAATGCATGCAAATACGTCTACATCATAAAATATAAAATATTTGACCAAGAACTCCGTCGGCCCGATACAAGCGAGAGAGGCGGGGATTGTGGCAAGTGACCCAGTGATCACCAAGGTCAATAACAAAGAAAATGCAAACGTAATCCTCCAGGTGCAGCATCTGCACGTGTGGTGGGTAGTTACTTATCCAAAAAGTCCATCATGCCGTGTTATTTATTAATTCGGGCGTAACAAAAGCTGGCATTGTGATAAAGTTGAAAAAACACTATGTGCAGGCGCCGGGCAACCATTAATCACTGCCGCGCCGCGCGCCGCCGGAGCGCTGAATGAGCTTTATTATATCCGGGCCGAAACTCGGCGCGAGTCAGCAATGGATATTTTGCATGTTATCAAAATAATCGCACTTGCCCATCGCCTAACAAAGATTAAGCATAACCCAGACAAAGTGTGTGCCATTCTCTGCCGCCCGGCAGCGCAGAACAATAGAACGTGCAAAAAAAAGTGAGAAAAGATCGGAATTGATGGCGGAGAATTGATTCGCCGCGGCAGAAAAAAACCAGCCACTTATGGTGTTTATACAAGTGGGCTCTTAGCATTCATTTTCATGTTCGCGCGCTCTCATTAACTATTGATCGATGCGACGCCCGTCGACGCCGCCGCCGCGCGCCTCGTCGCAGATTGATAAATATTTTCGAAGCGGCGCGGCGCGGCACGCAGAGTGGGGGGTGGAGGACCCGCCACGCGCACCAGACCAAACAAGCGGCGCGAGAATTACCCATTCAGATTAGAGGGGGTGGGCGACCGTGGCGAGATTGCCCCGCGCACGATTAGTGCTCAAACATTGATGGGACGCTGCAACATTCACGAGCTGGCGCCGCTCTCCAGCGGGCTATTAAATTTAGATCATATCGCTAATTCCGACGGATGCTGTCGGCAACACTCACGGCGCACCTCGCTCGAGGCAGTCACGTAAATATGCAATGCGGCCGCGCGCCCGGAGAACAAGAGGTCGGCCTTCCCCCAACAAGCCGCCAGCTGACGCCGAATTAATTGGAAGGGCCCGCTGCAAGACCCTCCGTCGTAAAACTTAATATGCGTTTCATGATATCAACTTTTATGAGACTACCGCCATATCGTAAATGCGCAAATTATTTATCTTAGCGTTGCCGTTTGCTACTTTCGCTGACGCGCTTTTCGCATCCGCCAATTAGTTGCGATTTGCCAACTGTTGCGATTGTGGCTTGATTGCTTCAACCGTTTTGCTCGGCTGCGAGTCAAAGCACGGCTATTGAGGCGCTTAGCCCATTCAACTGCTTGCTGTCCTGCTGCAGGTGGGGACTATTTTCGATTGAGTCCATTTAGTTAATGGTTCGTTTGTGTAATTGCTAACGGTCGTAAATACACCCTTGCGGTGCGTGCGAGCGCGTCCAGTGAACGCACGAATGCCGCCGATGCCGCTACTAATGACTGGAATGAAATCGAGCACATTACCTTCGATTTGGTGGCGGCGCCGGGCAATCAATCACTTGGAATCAATCACGCACGCACAATGCGCGCCGCGGCGGCGAAGGCGCGGTGCGGTAATCCGTGCGACTGCCCGCTGATGTCGCGCCGATCGAAGCACGTAAAAGGGTAGGCCGGACGGGTTTGGCCGCGGGGCGGGGAGGGGAGGAGGTGGAGGTCGCGGGGTGCTGCGACACGGTCGCTTCGCGTAATTACATCGGGCCGAGCGTAATTAAATCGCGAGCGCGCGCGCGATTTGGCGGATGATGTGCGGCGATGGCGTGACGCTCGGCTCGCAGTCGCGGCGCGTTGTGAGCACCCCAGCGCGAATTACTTGTTGATATCGCGCGCGCCTGCTGGCGACGTTTCTTCGCCTTCTTCTTCTTCTGCTGCTTCTTCTTCGTTCGTGCTCTTCCTTCCGCGGGCTGTTGCAGAAAGTCGATCACGTTTGGCGGCGGCGCGCGGTTACTAGGCGACGGCGAGGCGGCATGCGTGGGGCACGCGGGGGAGGCATGGGCGGCGAGCGGGGGGGAAGGGTTTTCGGCTGTGCGTTCGCCTGCGGGGGCGCGCACGTCGAAATCGAACGCGGCGCCGAAAGCGACTGCTAACTAACAAGCGCCGCGCGGAATTAGTGTGCGAGCACACCGCGCTAGCGCGGGCCGACTGCGGGGGTGGCGGCGGTGTGGTCGGGCCGCGGCCAGCGCCGTCGCAGCGCGCAACAGCGCCGGCAGCGTGGCTACAGGTGGCGGTGGCAAGCGGCCGAGTGCGCGAGGTCACGTTCTCTCTAGCACCAACATACAATCGCGCACTTCGCGCCGCCCCCGCAGCCAGCCATCAGCCGCCGCAAGCGGCATATCAATGATTCATTTTTTTCGCTTCCGACTCCTTTCACCCCTTCACCATCCTGCTCATAATTTGCTTCAATGAATTAACTGAATTTTACATGCACGGAATTTCTCAAGAAGCGCTTCCGCAAAAATCAATATCTAGAGAAATTATTATATTATAAACAAGATCGAGCCTTCTTTTTCATTATGAAACACCGCGAGCATTCTTAATTGCACCAAATTAAAAGGCTTTAGCTTGCGCTATTACAGCCGTGTTGTTCTACTTAAAACTGAATAAAAAATATGCCATGTCTAAAAATCAATGAAATTGCTTCTGCTCCAATTCTTATAGTTCCAACTAGTTCTGCAATTACTTCAATATTCCTTTGACAGAATTGAAGGAGAAATGAGTGTATCCACGAATCCAATAATGGAAGTAGTCCATTTCAACTCGGAGAATATCGTTCATTTTAGTTCAACAGATTCCAAAATTTAATCATGTTATTCTCAATAGACCGGCTTCAAGGCGCTCCAGTTAATTAATAGTTTATGATTGCTTTTATAGCTAGGTCTAACATTACCTTTCTACACCATGACTTAGAAATATGTAGATATTGTAGATTGTAGATAAGTGTTTGTCAGATATCTTGCTTACTTATTTTTAAGTGACTGTCAACAACGGATATCTTGAACATTTTGAACTTCTTCGGAACAGATGTCCTATGTTGACACTCTCTCAAAATAAATACACTCATCCTCTCAACTACAATCTACACATTTCGAGTGTTCTTGTTCTACAGTTATAACAGTAAAGTAAGTGTAATCAATTATAAACGATTGCATAACAATTAATGAATGATTTGAAAACAAGGACTAAAGATTGCCTTCTACCCCCTGATTTTTAAAGAAGTAGATTACACAGGAATTCTGTGTTTCTTACCGAACTTGCTTTTTTTTATACTCTGTCAAACTCAGACATGCTGAAGTTATTTTCAAACAGCTTAAGAAACACATGAAACGAAGAGTTTACTTGATCCTAAGAGTCCTTACGAGCAAACAGTATTTTTATATATATATATAAAGGTCTAGAGATCTAGACATTGCCATTCTACACTCTGACTGAAAAATACGTAGATTGTAGAAGGACACTGTGTTTATAAGATACTCACCTTGCTTATTTATTTTTACAGTCTGTCAACATGGAACACCTTGAAGACATTTACGAACTTCTTCAGAACACATAAAATATCTTGTTTACTTGTTCCAAAGTCATAACACCCCAGGAAATCTATTTGTGAATGAGTACCTACAGTATTTCTTGGAAACCCAGCATGTTTATTTGTAGAGTCAGCAAAACAAATGAAATGCCGTGTGTACTTGTTCCAAGTCATTACAGCCTAGGAATTGTAATTAATTGTAAATTATTACCTAACAGCAAGTTACGGATTTTATAACAAGGGCAAAACATTACCTTTCTAAGCCCTGACTTTGAAATATGTAGATTGAAAAAAGCGTTGTTTTAAAAATATCTTGCTTATTTATTTTCTAGAGTCTGTCAACAGCGAACATCTTGAAAAACACTTTGAACTTCTTCAGAACAGATTAAATTTCAAGTGTGCTTGTTCCAAAGTTATAACAGCCAAGTAAGTGCAATCAAGTGTAAACTATTACCAAATAGTTAATGAATGAGATGATAACAAGAAGAAAAATTAGCCTTTTAAAAATATGTAGATTACAGTGTTTCTTAGTTAAATTGCTTATTTATTTTAATAGTATGTCAAACACAGACGTACTGAAGTTATTTTTAAACCACATCAGAAACAGATGAAATAACGAGCGTACATGTTCCGAACTGCTAACAGTCCTTATGAGCTAACAGTGAATGGATTATCTAATAACAAAGAACATGAGAGCTTTCCATACCCTGACTTGGAAAAATATCTTGATTGTAGATAAAAGCTGTATTTCTGGAGTGAATATGAAAAGCATGAACGCACAGCTGCGAACCCAATCAAATCACGCGCAATAGTATTTTACGTGACAAGTGACGTCCTAATGTTTTTTCAAGCGTAATTAATTAATTGATGAATTAATTGTGAATTATTAGCTAACAGTTAGTTACTGATTTTATAACAAGAGCAAATCATTACCTTTCTAAGCCCTGACTTTGAAATATGTAGATTGAAAAAAAGTGTTTTTTAAGATATCTTGCTTATTTATTTTCTAGAGTCTGTCGACAGCGGATATCTTAAAGAACACTTTGAACTTCTTCAGAACAGATTAAATTTCAAGTGTGGTTGTTTCAAAGTTATAACAGCCAAGTAAGAGTAATCAAGTGTAAACTATTACCTAATAGTTAATGAATGAGTTGACACAAGCAGAAAAATTAGTCTTCTACAAATATGGAGATTAGTGTTTCATAGTTAAATTGCTTATTTATTTTAATACTATGTCAAACACAGACGTACTGAAGTTATTTTTAAACCACATCAGAAACAGATGAAATTACGAGCTTACCTGTTCCTAACAGCTAACAGTCCTTATGAGCTAACAGTTAATGGATTATCTGATTACAAGGAACATTAGAGCTTTCCATACTGACTGACTTGGAAAAATATGTTGATTGTAGATAAAAGCAGTATTTCTGGAGTGAATATGAAAAACATGAACGCACAGCTGCGAACCCAATCAAATCACGAGCAAACGAATTTATTTTCCAATAAAAATACAATTCCACGAAACACATGCACCCACCGGTTGCTATTTATCTTGCAGCGTGGGGGAGGCCCCAGACGAATCGATTCGTACGCCGCCCACGGAAATTACATTTTCTGGCGCCGAAATTTACATTTTGCCAGCCTCACCGACGACACACGTGGACACGTGATTCGCATGTGATACAATAAGCGACAGGCCAAGAGTTGCACCGTAATATAGTAGGTACCTACCTACCTAATGTGTTTTGTCATGCAGGAGAAGAGCCTGTTTAGGGGGTGAGGGGATGCTGTGAAATTAAGAAATTTCGAGAGAAGAGAGAAACGGTACGTGGGGCCTGCACGCGTACATCTCGTTGTCCTTGCGCCGCAGCCAAGTCAAGGTTATACGCATTATCGGGCGACATTCGCGGCGCTTCAACACGTGGAGCGCGAATAAAGAAGCCGCCCCGCCGACCAAGGCGAGCACGCCGGGAATGCTAATGGTCCGTGCTATTTTAATATTAAAGCGCCGGCGGGCGGCGGCGCGCGCGCCTCGAGGACAACGTTCCGCAACGCACAATTGCATTGCGATGGGCGACTTCGCAAATTCGACAACCGACAAATGACGAAAACGTGTTCGTGCCGCCGCAATCGACAACACCCAAGCACCATCGCTATTATCGGCTGAAGCAGTGAGCAGTGCTATGAAATGGCGTCGCTGGGGAATCGTCGATTGCCGGAGCGCGCGTTATTGACTTAAAGTTTGACAGTCGAGCGTCACGTTCCATCAACTTTACAGCGCAGCCATTCGGGGACTCCATCACACTTGACACACCACTCCAAGCGCGTCCAAATCTTCGCCGCACACTCAATGGATTGTCGCGCAGCGCTGTTCGACAGCGCCGCTGCTTTTCCGCCGACAAAACGCGTGCGGTGGGGGCGCGAATCAGCGCACAACACCTTTCGAAATCAAGAGTAATGTGCTGCAAATCGCCAACGTCGAATGGGAGATTTAGCATCAGTCCGTACTTAAAATATTGGCCCGCCCAGCCAGAGCAGGGTCTAACTAAGATTAATGAATCTACTGGCACTGGCGAGGCGAGGGAGGTTTGGAAAAATTAAGATTGGTGGAGGCGCCGCCGGCGCCCGGGCCGGCGCGAGATGGATGGCGGAATTAACGCCGGCCGCGCAAACGTCCATATTATATCGATCAACGCAAAGTCGAAACGTCTCGCCCGCCGTCGTATACAAAGTTCGAAAGTCGAAGCAGATCAAAGGCGTCAGCCATCAGCAAGCTGTCACGCTTGGCACACACTTAACTCAACGTCGCGATCGATGGTGAATTTTTAATGCGACAAATCATGTGAGAACGCGGATGGGCATAAGTGAAAATTTCGTCCAGACCGCGCGCGATTGTGAAGGTGCTTGGACCCCTCGCGGCCCCGTTATCCTCAATCGATATGAATTTTGTGTTGTCATGGTTATGCCGATTAAAACAATGTGCATTGTTCATATGCCCACCGCGCATCATTCTCGGCGTGATAGTCGCGCGAAAGTCGCGCGGTGAACGACGGCGGCGCCGGTAGCGCATCTTAGCACAAAAGCGCCTTTGTTGCGGGTTCGAAGAATGCAGAAAATTTAAAATTACTTCTTACTTCATAAAGCTTTAAGCAAAATTCATCAAAGTTTCCAGCAAAGGCTTAATGCTATTGCGTTTCGTGCGCTTACATTTGTTCTTCATGATTATAATACAACAACGAAACAACTTTAAAGTAGTCGTTTAAATAAGTCGTTCGGTCGGGAAAGTTGTTTGGTGCAGGAGTCTGGAATCGCAGTCAGAATTGGGTGCGCGGCGCCACCTAGCGAGCAACGGCGCAATGCGCGCATCGGAAATGCAGGGACTACAGGAAGTTCATTAAGTCGTCGGGAGCATGTGGCAGCGCATGGAGCGGCGCAAAGCGGCCGGACGATGAACGTGCGCTACCGAGGCGGCACAATCGATAACGTTCGGCTCGCTTTCGGCCGCGTTCGAAATTTATTATATTAATTACGCTTGCGCCGCCAGCAGCGTGGAATACTTCGCCCGCCGCCGCCGAGCGAAATGACGCCGCAGTGAGGCACGTGCACGTGCGTTCCACGCTGATATCTCGTTTGCTGGGTATCGGAATGCGAGCGCGAAAAATCGCTGCCGGATGGCAAGCAGACGGATGTACCGGCGGGCGGCGACGGCGGCGACTCGCGGTGCGCGTTGATAAGGCGGGATTATCAACTCGTCGGCGGCGCGGGCCGCAGCGCGCGCCACATCTCGGGCGATAAATTCCGCCAGATATGCTAATGCGTTGACCCGGCGCGCGGCGTGGCGGTGTTTACGACGTGCTTTTTCGATATTTTCGATCGGAGGCGGGTAGTAATGGAACGGCCCATTCGACCAGGCAGCGTTCGCGAGGCGTGCTGAAATTAATGTGTTATTCCAGGTGCTCGATGTCACCGCTCGCACAAAGCTTTATAAAATGTGTAGACCCTTGGACCCTTTTGGGGTAGAATAAAACGCTGCCGCCCCCATTCAACTTAGGCGGGTGAAGATGGTATCGTGGGAAAGCTTCAGATCTTGTGAGAACAGTTCTACAAAGCAGGGTGTCCTAATGTACCACAGCATGTTTAATAAGATTAAAAAAACAATTCAATGATGATCGCTCCATCATTGCAGAGTTGCGCAGCATCATTGCAGTGCCAAGCGTCACCTATCATACCGCAGCGTAACTAAGTGCTAACTAAACTGCACTTAACTCCTATATAACACCGATAGATGGCATACGAACTTCATTGCATATGATATGCATATGTAGTCAACGGTAATACCATTTGAGATACACTCATACCTCTATATAGGGGACTAATTGGGGCGGACCCTTGTCCACTATAGCCAATCGTCCACTATTTCACAATGTGGCCTACATAACCTTCAAAAACATATGACTTGAGAATTATTAGAATTGCGAATTCAAAATGAAAACAGAAGTTTCATGAAGCAAGACTGTACATACATAAATATAGTAAAAATTAAAATATGAATGGAACGAAAACTTAATTCTTAAAATAACCATCGATTTTAGTGGATTTTAGTTTGTCTTAATCTGACCTTGGATTCGGGAATTTGTCCCCTATATCCGATATCCACTATAACAGGGCCTATATTGAGGTATGAGTGTACACACTGTTGATGTCGAGTGTTGAATGTTGAGACTGTTGAGACTGTTGAGTGTTGACAATATCGTTACTTTAATGTGGGTGTAGTTTAAATTTTAGATTTAAGATGTTAAACTTTAAAGTTTTGTAGTTTTGAAATCTTGAACTGTTCGTTTTAGTACTAAACTCAACCCTTAACCTTTTTACGTGTGTCGTGTGTCGTGTGTGTCGTGTGTGCATTCAATCCAAGAGGAAGTGGATTTCTTTCAAGTGGTTTTTCTTTGGCTCTTTGGGTCAATTTAAAAGTAGCCCTAGCCCTGGTCCTCGAATGCGGCCCGCTTTTGAAGTTGGCCGCCGGTCCGTTCTTCTTCGTCGTTTCTATTTTATTCGCCTTCCTCGCAGCCCGAGCGTCATTCCAATGTCGCTTCGCGGAACCGTGGAATTCAAAAAGGTATTAAAGGTGTTTTACGTGTGTCCGAGAATTTCACAAATCTTCAGGAACTTCGGATGCGAGCAGCCGATTCGGGAAATCACTCCTCAAAGGACAAGCTCACAAGAATGCACAATAGTATATTATTATATTCGCAGAATATAAGAAGTTGATTTAGAAGCTGATTTTTATAGACATTTATTACTATAACATTTCATGTTTTATATTTAATTCAATCGATGTGCAGAAAATTGAAAACCGGCAATTGCGGATACTCAGAAAATAACAAGTGTTGAGTCTGGAGTGTCTCGACTTCTTGAGTGAGCATGGAACTTGGTAGAACGATTTTCCACGTATTCACATGTATAGATTCAGACTTGGACTTGTTTTTATATTATTTTTATTTCCATGATCGTCGGTAGCATATTTCATAGGAAACTTTTCTTATTTTCCAAGTTTTTCTATTAAAAGCGACAAAACACGCCTTTTCTAATATTGCCCGATTCTAAATGGAATTCTTCGTGATAGTTTATACTTTAGACTTTTTACAGATTCTTCAAATGTTTGATAGAATCGTATAATCTTCGATGCGTAACCAAACCCAAGTCCTAATCTACACTACACTTCGTCATCCATGTAATATGTAATTTGCGTCATGCAGGGGACTGAGGGGACGGTGGGGACGTTGCGAACGGTGCAAACGGTGCAAATCTTTGGTATGTCATCAGATATAATAAAAGTGCGGCGAGCGTGGGAGTTTTGCGTTTCCATTGAGGCGATTTCTGCGAACAAAACGTCTCATGGCTCATGGCATGATGGCAGTCATGGTCCCATGGTCTCATTCACTTCGGCTTTATTTTTAACCTATGTTTGGCAAAATGATCATGGGCAGGGACAGGTGTGCCGAAACACAGACACACACAAGCATCGGAATGATGAG
>JAODGB020028551.1:0-19229 GCA_027574905.2 Earota dentata | reverse complement strand
GTTTTGAAAAAAGTCGAAAATGGTCAAACTTTGAGGTCCATTTTAGGGCACTTCCAGGCTAATGAGCGGGTTAAAATTAGCAGCACGTTAAAGAGCAACTCTTTGGCTATCCGAATATGCACAGAAACTTAAAATATGACGAAGCGTTCGGGAAATAGGAAGGGTTTTCCATGATATGATTTGAAAAATGGCGAACATTTGCCAATCTTTGAGCACTTCCAAGTACTTGAGCGAGCTGAATAAGGAGCAACTCGTTGATTTTTTAAATATGCATCGAAACGTGTAAATGAACGAAGCGTTCGGGAAATATGAAGGATTTTCCATGACGTGATTTGAAAAAAGTCGAGGAATTACGAAACTGAAGTCGATTTTAGGGCATTTCCCGGCCCAACATATTAAAAAGTTGCTGCGCAATAAAGAGCAACTCTTTAACTATCAGACAATTTTAACGATCCTTCCATTTGGAATGCGCGTTCGAGAAATATGAATGATTTTCCGACGCGTGTTTCAAAATTTTGAAAAATTGCACAACTTTGAACTTCGTTTGGGACAGCTGACCACTTCGTGCAACTTCGGAAAACGGCGGGGATAGCGGGCTTATTCTGAACAGACTTTATTTGTTCTGAACAGCCATTATTCGGCTTGCAAAAGCCGCACATAGCTGTCTCAAAACTAGATACATATGTACATAATAGAATAATCTGACAAATATCAACAATGGTGCCGCTAACTCAATTGTTTTTATACGTTACTTTACAATTAATAACGCTAGCTTCGACAGAATACAGTGCCAATATTAATGGACCTGGTTTGGATCCAATAAATATCATCTTGCCTGCAAGATATTTTACAATAGTTTTAAATGAAATCCACAAAGAGTAAGTTTATTAATCATATAAAGTGAAAATTAAAACTTGATGTGTAATTTTCCCTGTCTGTGATCAGTGGTAAAGTTGAGTTTAAAGTGAAAGGACATGCATTCAAGTCTGGAGAACAGAAAAGGCCTTGTCGGGTCTGGCACAATCTACTGCAAAGAAAAGATGGAACCTTCCTGGCAAGATATAAATTGTATGAAGAATGCATTAATTTTCAACTAGAAATCACCATGGATGGCAAACATGTAGGAGAATCTCCATATAAGTTTGGATCAAACATTATCAAGCATGAAATGTGTGACTGCCCAAGAAATATTGAAAGGTGGCTGGAAAATAATCAATGTGGAGAAGTTCCTGAACAAATTCACATGGATCTTCAGTACTTTCACAATATCAAATGGGAGAAGACAAGATCTCAAGTAAGATCATTCCCTAAATGAGCAACTTTTAACATTTGGTTAATGAAATATTGTCCAAATTATTTATAGGTCATCACACGCTTTAATAAACCAGAAGCAATCAGCATCTGCCACTATGTGATAGTAAAGAATCGGCTCTACCGCAAGTGCTACGGCGAGCATGTGGGCTTCAAAATGTTTACAGACAACATCCTGCTCTTCCTCCTGCGCCGCATCCAGCTGCCCGACATGGAGTTCTTCACCAATTTGGGTGATTGGCCACTTGTGCGCGACAAAGCCGTGCCGGTGTTCTCTTGGTGCGGCAGCGAGGACACCTACGACATCGTCATGCCCACATACGACATCACGCAGGCTACGCTCGAGAATATGGGCCGCGTGACTCTGGACATGCTATCAGTCCAGGGCAACGCGCTGCAGCCGTGGGCGGAGCGGAAAGCGCAAGTTTTCTGGCGCGGGCGCGACTCGCATCCATCGCGACTGAAGCTAATTGACATCGCGCGCGATTATCCAACATTTTACAATGTATCCATGACGAATTTCTTTTTTTACAAAGACAAACAGGACAAATACGGTCCGAAGAGTCCTCATGTTTCGTTCTACAAGTTTTTTGATGTAAGTAGCATTCAATCTAAGTAGCATTTCATGCTGCTAATGTTTGGTTTTAGTATAAATATCAAATAGGTCTTGATGGAACGGTAGCCGCGTATAGATTTCCTTATCTTCTGGGCGGCGGCTCGCTGATATTCAAGCAGACGTCGAAATACTATGAGCATTTCTACCATCTGCTAAAACCAGAGGAGCACTACATTTCGATCGAGGAGGATCTCAGTGATTTACATACCAAACTCAAATGGGCGATGAGCCATGATCAGGACGCTCAAGAAATGGCAAACAATGCGCTCCACTTTGCCAATAAGCACCTGCTTCCGAATGATATCATTTGTTACCATGCGCATCTTTTTAACGAGTACAGCAAGCTACTGTCTGATGATAACAGTGAAGTTCTTGAAGGAATGGAAGCGGTTCCTCAGAGCGATGAATCTCAAAAGTGCCAATGTCCGCAGGAACAATTTAAAGATGAATTATAACTCTTACATTTAAGTTTTATAAGTTCTATTAAATTAATGATATATTCGAAGGTACATGAATTACTGTTCACTAATGAATCCATATATGTGATTTTATAAAATTAAATTGAAAATGCAGTTGTTGCTATGTACATACACATGTGTGCTGACAACTGTACTCTACGCAATCAATAATGCAATATTGCCTAGTGCAATAAACGCTCCGACCGTCGTCTACAATATCTATGAATCACTGAATTCTCAATTTTGTTTCAAACAACCGTTGTGGTATTATCAAAAATAGGCTCAAATACGCAAACATTCACATATTATAACTACATATTACTAAACTATAACTATAGGTTTAGAGTAAGCATCGTCGAGAAACTTATGCGCTTTGCACTCCAATCGAAAGAAATTACTCATGAAATACAATTATTAACACAAGCGCTTTGTAAAATACTTCCAAACTTGTAAACTGTTTATGTATGTGCTATGATGCACTCCCCTCTATAGTTATCGAGTTATGATTACACGCAATTATCGCTAGAGTCTGTCACACGTTTAGAACTGGCTACAACAATCTAGGTTGTAATTTATCACAAGTTAATGCTTCCCATCAAAGCACGCAAAGTTCTACGTTTGAATTCAACTAAACACCCCGACGCGAAAACACTAATGAAAACTATCGCTGCCTTAGTGCGGCAAAGCGTGTGTCATGATCGGGTAAGAGACCATCGGCTGCGTGGCGTTGGACATCGCAAGCGTCTGCGACGTGGTGATGCCGTTCATCTGTGAGGCGCGCGCGCCCACGTGGAGCTCAAGCTGCTGATTCTGCGCCAGCAGCTGCTGGTTCACGTTCGCGACAGCTAGCTGCTGCGGAGTATTCGCCAGTGCGAGCTGCTGCGCTTGCGATGTGAGCTGTTGGGTGGTGCTGAGCGCGGTGCTCGCCAGCGCCAGCTGCTGCGCCTGCGAGGTGAGCTGCTGCTGCGTGTTATTCGCAGCCAGTGCCAACTGCTGGGCCTGCGACGTCAGCTGCTGGTTGAGCTGCTGTGCCTGGTTGGAGAGCTGCTGGCCAAGTTGCTGCGCCGCCTGCTGCGTATTCGCCAGGGCCAGCTGCTGACTGTTGCTGATGGCGGCCTGCGTGCTTTGCTGCGGAATCGAAGCAAGCGCCAGCTGCTGATTGGCGAGCTGTTGCGCCTGGGAGGTGAGCTGCTGCGTGGTGGTCGCCAGTGCGAGCTGCTGCGCCTGCGAAGTGAGCTGCGGCTGTGCCTGCTGAGCGGCGAGGTTATTCGCGAGATTTTGCTGTGCGATCGCCAGCTGCGCTTGGGAGCTATTCGCCAATGCGATCTGCGTTGGCTGGTTGGTTGTAACTGCAACACAATTCAACAATTTCCAATCAACACTTCAACAAAACCTTTAAAAACTTGTTCATACCTAATATTTGTTGACTTGGAGCCAATATCTGCGCGGCTGGTGCAATACTGACTTGCGAACAGCCCACGGAAACAGGGTTACACGTCGTGACGGTCGCTAGCGACACCGGAACAGTGGCGACGCTCGCAGCTACAGTGCGCAGCACCTGGTTATTCTGCGATAGCGTGGTGGTCAGAGAAACAGGCGGCATGGACACGGTCCCATTGCGCTTGCCCGACACCCTCAACGTAGCATTCTGATCCAGGAGAAACTCATTCGTTGCTGTCAAATCAGAGACCTTCTTCTTTAGCTGCGCAATTTCCTTCAGCATCATGGTGTTCTCGTCCTCCAACATGAGCGTCCTCGCATCAAGTCTAGTTAATATCTGCGGTGGATTTCCGGGAAAGTATCCATTAAAACGCAGCTCCGGCGAGTCCAAGCCGTTGGCAATAAAGCGTCGCTTCGCCGCCGTGGGGCCATATTCGTCTAGCTCCTTAGGCAACGACCGCGCTATTTGACGCCCAATTATCGTTGCGTTTTCATAGATCTGCGCTGGCTGCGCTTCCAGCACCAGCTGCGGACTAGACAACACATCACCCCGACCGTTGTTCTTAATCAGGTGCATAATCTCGACGTCCTCCTCCTCTTTGCTAATATGTCGATACTTGCAGTGCGAGCGGCGACATGTGCCCTTGCGGAAAGAGTTGCAGATGGGGTGCAAGCCAGGCAGTTGGTTCTTGCGCGTTGCTTCCGCCAACACTTGATTGGACATTACCCCACTTTGCTTGTACTCGTCCACTTCATCCGGTGTGCAATGAATAAACCTAAAAAATATTAATTAATAAACGCACAAACATAATGATCAAGTAGAAAGTAGATTAAAGTCCAACTTACTTGCAAGCTGAACGCGGACACGAAAAGTTCTGATAGTCATGGCAGAAGCTCAGCGAGCGCGACTCATAGTCGTGCTTGAACTTGCAAAACCTGCGCTCGCACATGCCGCGCAGAAAGTCCCTGCAGATGCTCTCGTGGCCGTGGCTGGAGTCCTGTGGCGACGAGTCTTCCAATGTATCGGTCATAGTAGGGCGAAGTCAGCTAGCAGAAAGTGCGCTCCTAAAAAAAACATGGAGAACATAAATCAGCTACGCACAGCGGGCGAATTTTAGCATAAAAACCAAAACATGTTTGTGACCCTAAACATCTTTTCCAAATAAAATTAATAAAAAACCAAAACTTTCTAAGGCTGTTAAAATGAATTGAAAAAGTAAGCAATTGTTTCAACATGAAAATCAATTGTTTTTTGTTTAAAACAATCAACGAAATAAAGAACGCCTAATAAATTTAAGTTAGTACTGTTTTTCAACGTTAACGGATTTCGACGCATGTCTTGTGTAGCGTTAGCGCCCGGCGGTGGCGATATAAATATAAAAAGGCGCCCGCAGCCGCCCTCAGTTTTTCCAGCGCCGCGCAAAGATGGCAACCAAGCTGTACCACTTTGCGCTGGCGCTCCTCGCCTGCACTGCCAGCCTGCAGGCGCTCAACGAGATACCCGGCGAGGAAAATTGCGAAACCTTACCATCGGAAATACACCTAATTAAAGGTCTCAACAGCAACTTAAACTTAACCAAGCCAAACTCGTTGAAAACTTCATGTGCATATTGATTTTAGAGGAATATGACGAATTGGGCAGACTGCAGCGAACGTGCAACGGCGAGGTCGCCGTGAACAAGTGCGAGGGCACCTGCAACAGCCAAGTGCAGCCGTCAGTGATAACGCCGACAGGATTTCTCAAAGTAAAATTGACTCATATCTGCGCGTTCATATCAGTACACTATCGCCCTGACTGTGCCATTGTTTGTTTGTTTGCATTTGTAGGAATGCTACTGCTGCCGCGAGAGTTATCTGCGCGAGCGGGTGATTACGCTGACGCACTGCTACGATCCGGACGGGATGCGCCTCACCGCCGACAGTCACAAACAGATGGACATCAAGCTGAAGGAGCCCGCCGAGTGCAAGTGCTACAAGTGCGGCGACTTTAGTCGCTAACTACAACTTCACAACGCGCAAACAATCAATATGACCATACTATGCTATTGTTATTTTGTAAAATGCCCAATTTACGTCAATAAATGTCTCTTATTCATTTATCTAAATGAAAATTAAATATGAACCCTATAAACCCTACTTGTAAATGCTTCAACTATTTAGGTGAGACTGACGAATGAAAAGAAGTAAAGAACTTTTGTTTTAAACTTGACTGTCAACTCTCAAAGTCAAGCAAACTTCTTCTTTTGTTTTAATTTGCTTTTAATGGCTACCTTGAACTTACTTATTCTATTGTTCTACGGGTAAATTGAATCGCTGGTGAAGCTCCAAACAGGTGACACCCTCGATGTTGGCCAAATAACCGACGACTGCCTGCGCAAAATCCTTCATTTCATTGTAGCGATGCAGTGCGCGCATCTCCTCGCTGCGATCGTCGGCGCCGGCATCGAGCGCCACCAGCTGCCGCTGCAGCTCCTCGTCGGCGGCACGCAGCTCCTCCTTGTACCGTTGCAGCTGGTCCAGGTCAAGCTCGTTCACGTCCTTCGTCCTCACCATAATAAACCAAAGCAATGGACCTGCACCACCAAAACAGAGAGGCGAAAATGCGTTCATGAGTTTACATCGGCGGGGGCATAAATAATGGATTGACTTGTTTTCCCATCCTGGAAAACACGCAAAACAAACTTGGGCCGCCCGCGGCGATGACACGCGACATCTAAGTGCTTAAAAGGGCCATGTTGTGCGTTCAAGTTCACCCGGCGTTTAATTTTTTGCACGCATGTGCACAGCGTCCTGCTGCTGAGGAAAAGCTTTATAAAGCTTGGTGTTTAGATTGATCAAGTGGAGTCTAGAATTATATCTGAACATAGCAGCACACATGCATCATGTGTGGCTTTAAACTTGGTGCACTTGCAAGTTTAGGTACACTCAACAAAATGACAACCTGGATGCAATACATTATTATGTTTGAATGTCCATAGCAAGTCGAATCAAATATGCAATAGCATTGCTGATCCTCTCCAGCATGTGCCTGGATCCGCGCCTGGTGAAAAGCGCCACCTCCACCGACGAGTGCCAAGTGACGCCAGTTATCCACGTCCTCCAATATCCAGGATGTGTGCCCAAGCCGATACCGAGCTTCGCGTGCATCGGCCGCTGCGCTTCCTATCTACAGGTAAGTGAATGCTGATTATGTGCTCACCTTGACTTCGTGTTGTATCTCCACCTACAGGTGAGCGGCAGCAAGATCTGGCAAATGGAGCGCTCGTGTATGTGCTGCCAGGAGTCCGGCGAGCGCGAGGCTTCCGTGTCGCTCTTCTGCCCAAAGGCCAAGCCCGGCGAGAAGAAGTTCCGCAAGGTGAGTTCCGATACCCCGATCGACAGCCTCGCCAAACCGAGCTGCGATTGGAGAGGTTATGCGCGTACGAATCACTACACAGCTGCGCTTGCACAACTGTACACAACACTACACGATATGCACTCCACTGCGTACACTGGAAGGACGCGGGACTAATTAACAGCTCGCCCTTTAATTAAGGACGCGCTAGACGGCGGGCACAAATTACCGATTCGCGCAATCACAAACTAACAAAGACGCCATTATCACGAACGTCACGAATCATTAATGGCCACCGGGCAGTCGATAAAACAGTGTGCGTCAGCCTTGCCCGGGCACCGTAGCGTAGGCAACCATCAAGCACCGCGAAATTTGAATGCGCGCAAACTTGTTTCTCAATTTTCCCAAATTTTCCGATGCAACATCGAGTAATATTGATTGATTTTGTACTCACAGGTTTCGACAAAGGCGCCGTTGGAATGCATGTGTCGTCCGTGCACCGGGGTCGAGGAAAGCGCGGTGATTCCGCAAGAAATCGCCGGCTACGCTGACGAGGGGCCGCTCTCCAATCATTTCTTGAAATCGCACGCCCAATAAGTTCCTCCAGGCGGTATTCTTTAATTTTAGTATGAAGTGTTCATGTACGTTTACCAAAACTGTAATAAACAACTCTCCCAATCGCAGTCGGGTATTTTACATTCATCGCTAACAAAATCTCAGCAGACAATTTAAAAGTAACTGAAACAAGTCAAAATGTTTCAAATAAAACGCCATCGAACTTTCTTGATAAGTTTACTTAAAACGCTTCCACTCTCGCTCACAGTTCTCCAACCACTAATCTTCGCGATGTCTCAATCCATTCATCCATCGACCACGTAAGAATTAAATAGAAAAGATGTCATCTTCCGCATTCGATAACGTCATTCCTAATACGCATACGTAATAAACGTGTCGCTTCTTTCGGTTCGGTTAAAGTTTCACGAGTTTTTCACATCAAAATCTCGGTGTTCACCGTTTTGTTCATACAAAATCCTATCTGTTTACAACAGTTTGATATTCATCGTATCGTCTCTCATCAAGCATTTGTATCGTTTTAAATTATTTTCGGCATTATTTCAGTGTTTATTTGCGAAACGGCACACAAGTCATGTCGTGCGCTCGTTCGATCTGCATCGTTCAGCGAGTTTGCGGCCACTTTGGCCTAATTTCATAAACAGAACAAATCAGCGGCTGCAGGCGCAGCTGACGAGAACAAAATCCCATTTCATTTAACTATGTACAAGTAATAATAAATTGAATAACATATCAAATGGGGGCGCGAACGTGTAAAGTTTGCACTCATAAATCGCGGTGTGATTCTCGGCTTGCGTCTGCATTCTTGTTATCTTGCTATTTTGTAATCATGTAATCATTCTCTGAGCAATGGTACTTATGGTAGGTTGTCACTTCGTCTCTTTCATTTGTTTCTTTCATCTCTTTACAATGCCAACAACCTGGAAGTTTATAATCATTATTTAGTAGCTTTGTTTTCTCCTATGTACAATTATACATATCATCAGTCAGAAAAATACTGTATATAAGTTTTCGATTTCATCGTGTGAACGTTTTCGCCCTGCGACAAACACAAATTTGAAACCAGACCACAAAACGAAAATTATATACAATATTCTTGCGTCCTAGCGAACATGTAGAATTCGTGCCAGGCATTCGGTTCGGTTCGCTCGCACAACTTAATAAAAAACATTCGCATCGCCGTTGACGAACCGAAGAATTCTACGAGTAAGTTATACAAAACAAAAAACAAAACTGACTAGCACAGTCGTTCCGCGCACACCACGGGGGACAATCGCATCGTTTCGATCTGGGGGATGGACTAAACATTAGAGAAATTACTTACATACATGAACATAAAAATTGCATATAAAAATATAAACATTAGTCAGCTAATGTAGAAAGTAATCGCAAGTGTCTTGTATTGTGTTCTGTGTATTGATGTTTCTCGAGAACGGGATCATCAATTAACTAATTACATTCGCATTCGATTAGTTAGGGTTGTTCTTGGTGGTTGTGGTTGGTGGGTAAAGTGTCGCATTGACATCTACACCATGTTTTCAACATTCCTTCTTCCTTTTTCCTTCAGTTTGCTTCGAGGCAATCATCCACAAAATATATAACTTACAATAACTTAACAAATACAGGTAGATGTAGGTGGTAGTTGGGCGGTGGGGAAGAGGTTGGTGGTGGGTGGGCAAAATCATAATAAACGCTTCTATAACAAATAAAAATTAACAAAATAATAGTTTAGAAGAGTTACAATGATCCCAAACACAGCGCTGCTGCGCGACACTGCCTACAAAAACATTCGTATGCAAGTAAACATTTTCAACAAAAAAAAAACAACTTAATTTTAAGTTCCCACATCGTGTCGCTTGAATCGCGTTCTTGGTAGCGAGTCAATCTAATGCGGCCCAATAAATAATGGATTCAGCAGTCGCGCTCGCGCACCGATTGCGCGGCGACGGTCGCAACACTTTCGTGAATTTTCTCCGAATCATAAAAGAACATCACCTTAATAATTAATTATATAAACAAACATTAAAACATAGCGACGCGTGAGGCGCGCGTACATATTGAAACCAGACAGGGGCCCGCCATCGAGCACATTCGTATAAAAATCCTTTCCAAATTTCTTTTGTATATTACGGAAGCCTACGCGCAGGCACGCCTCCATCATTCATTAGGCCAGCTACATAGTTGTGTAAAACAGTTAAATCAAATTTTTCGTTCATGTAGGTCTTTCGCTTGTTCTGTTTTGTTTTCATTTTTCTTTTTCTCCCATTAGTTTAAATATATATTATATATATATTCTTGTAATTTAATTAATTTATAATTTTTTGCGGTCCATGTTCCAAGTTACTATACGAAGAAGTCAGTCACAGGGCACTAATGTTTAGGGTATCCTTTTCGCTCGCGTGACGCAATTTTTTATGTTTTTATTTCGGGGCAACGTTCGTATCGTTTAAACTGGGGGAATGGGGCGCGCACATCACGAGTTTAGATTTGCCGTCTCTAATTTCATAATATCTAGAGAAGTGTCGCAGTCCGGTGTGCGTCGTCGCATTCTCCTCCCACGATGGCTCTTCCTCGTCCACGTAGGTTGGGGGGAGGCAGCAGACGGGATGTGCGCGGCTGTGTCGCCGCGGTTTCTTCGTTTATAAAGTATATAATATAATATATATAATTAAATAATTTTTTACCATTTTTGTTTTTTTTGTTTTTGTTAAATATTTGTATATATAAACAATTGTATAAATTTTAACTAGCACAAGTCACTGTTCTTTTAAGAAGTTTGTTTGGGTTGTTTTTAGTGTTTTTGTGGTGTCGCTTAATGGGGGGAGAGAGAATTGGGGGGTGGGGGGTTGAGGGAGGAACAAAGTCACCACTGAGAGAACGTCATGCGCGTTTCACGATTGTCCGCGTTCCGCTTTGAAACGTCGCCGGCGAGCGCACGGAGTGCCTGGCTCTTCGCGCCTTAGGCGGCAGCGGCGGCGACGATGGTGCTGGGTGGTGGCTTGCCTCGCTGCGTTCATAGTGCTGTTTGAGTGTCGACGATCAATTCAGTAACTAGGGGTGCGCCGAGCGCAGTGTTCGTTAACATTCGGCCGCCCATTCGAGCGGGCCGAAGACAATCGGATGCTAGTCCTCTATCGACGAGCCGGAATCGTTCTCCGACTCATTCTCCTTCAGTTGCGTGAAGAAGCTGGTCAACTGTTTAACAGCAACACCTAGAACACATGTCCGGAGATATTAGAAATGGTGCGCAAACAAATAACACTAAGATCTAAGATATTTTTTTCAATTTCTTTTCTAAGAGAATGTAGAAGGGGCACCCCCAAGACAAACTGAGTTCATCTAAGGAATACAGTTATTTTTCCTCCTTCCTTTGGTTTGGCATTATACATAATTTGTAAACACAGAAACATTTACAAACTGGAATGTTTAATGCGATAGGTATAGATAAACCTGCAAACAAAAAGTAGGTAACTTCAACTCACCTTTGTTTTCTTGTGCAAGAGGATCATCACTTTTTTCCCACATAACGAAGCTATCAAACGAAATAACATTCTCTTCATATAACGTATTGAAGATTTTGAGTAACAGCCCTGTAATAAAGCATCATGCTGTCAATTCCTTGCACTCCAACGAGGAGAAAAAGTACTAATTACCTGAAGGATGATTCAATTTGTTAACTATCGATTGAATCGCGTACAAGCATTGTAACTCGAACTGCGCATTGCTGTCGATATACCTATGCAAGACCTTGTAGTAACTACGGAAAATGTTTTCTTGTAACTTCTCGTTGACTATCGCATTCTGGATGTACACGGTGACCAACACGCGGATGAATTCGTTCGATATTTCCTTTTCACCAACGTTCGCCTGAAGAAATAGAACATATCTTAGCATTGAAGAACAATTAAACTCAAATGCAGGAGGTGTCAATCAGCATTGATATTGAATACAACATGGCGATAAGTTGCAACAACATAGGATAACTGATTCGTATTATATCGCAATGCAAAACGCCACACTTAACATTGAGAGTAGAAATGTGGAGCTGGGATTGCTGTAAAGTTAATTTGCGGCAAAATAAACTAGTACTTACGGCTACCCATTTGAATACGACATCGGTGTCAGTCTTCGCCTTGACGAATTGATTTAATTTATCATAAATTTCCTTAGAAGATACGTTGCTTTGGCTCGCCGCGGGATTAACGCCGGTTCCAGTGAGGAACTGCAAGCTCTGCAAATTTAAATCAAGTAACTATTAGTAGAAACTCTAAGGCTAATCACAAACAAATGGGAATTTATATTAAAAAGAAAACTTACATTCTTAGCAATAAACTCATCAACTAACGACGCATCCATCCAATTGCTGAACGACAAGCCGGATGTGTTCCATAAACTCGTGACGAGCTTCGGTCCCTGCTCTTTGATCGCCAGCGTGAAGATCGGCGCCAGCAGCTCTTGCGCGTGGCCCTGCTGCCGCAAGCATTCGGAGCACTCATGGAGACTGCTCAGAGGTAGCACTTTTGTTACAATAGGATTAACTGCAAAATAAAACAAGAACAATTAATATAGGCCCTTACAGACATTTCAAATGGCTTACTTGTTATTTGGGCGTAGTACATCCAAATTTGGGGAATATCTACAATGAGGTCCTCAGCGTACGAGAACACATCCTTCAAACCGGCGCAATAGTTTTCTAGAGATATGGTTTGGCGCTTCAGGAGCAAACCGCATAGGATTCCCACTTTTTCTCTGGCCGTTTGTGACCGCTCCAAAACAGACAGAATCCTGCAAAGAAAATATATTGCAAGTTAAATTCAGTTGCTTAATTAAAGAGTGAACTTAAAACAAGTAAGAAGACTGTTGGAAGGTCTACTATCAAACCCCATTCATCGAGTAAACTCTTATGGTGTTAGCGAATCCATCCTTTACTCTTGCACGGATTAAACGCCCATAATTTGTAGTTATCAAAATACAGGCGGTGATATCTGTGCGCTATGTATAAGAATGATTGTGTGTGATTACTTACATTTGGCTCACAAATTGTACATGCTGAGACGCCTGAACGGTGTCCTGAATTTCAGCGTCAGTGTCGTCAAATTTGGAACAATCGGTGATGTATTCCTCGACAATGTTCTTGATCCGCCGCTGCTTCTCGGGCGTGAGCTCCTCTTGCACCTGCGGTGCTGGCACTTTGGGTTGCTGCGTGGGCGTCGGCGTGTTGCGCTGCGAGTTGTCACGCTCCCTGTCACGCTCGCGTTCCCGCTCACGATCACGGTCACGCTCCCGCTCGCGCTGCTCGCGGTCGCGGTCCTGCTGGCGGTGCTGCGAGCCCGAGCGCGAGTTACGCCCGTCGAACGACTTGTAGCCGCGCTCCAGACTGCTGCCCTTCGAGCTATACGGCTCCTTGTGGCCGCGGTAGCCGCTGCGGTTGTCCATTTCGTTGGACGACTCCAACAGTGCATACTTGTTGGGGTTGGACTGCGGCACTGCGGTCTTGATGTTGGAGCCCCGGCTCCAGTTGCTGAACGAGTTGCGCGAGCCGAGCGGCTCGTCCACGTTCGGCTGCTGGATCTTCAGCTTGTCCGTCTGCAGCGTGAACGTCTTGTTGCTGTTGCGCGACGACTGCTGCGTCATCCAGCCATCCTCGCTGCTCTGCCGGCCGCCACGCTTGCCCGAGTTGCTGGAGTTGCGGTCGTCCTTGCGCGGCGTCATCGGGCCAGAGTTCATCGCCGCGATATTCAAATGCTCGTTCTCGGCCTCCTTCTGGATCTGTTCGATGGTCTTCGGATTGAGGTCCGTGCGGCGCGGTACCCAACCGCCAGCGCGCAGGTCAATCACGTCCTGCAGCATAAAGCGCACGCGACTGCTCACCCTGTGGTGCTTGCGCTCGACAAGGTGGCGCATCTGGTCCATGATCTTTGACAAGTCAACGCCCTTCTGCTCCAGATCCTTGCCGATAGTAGACAACAGCTTACAAAGGCACTCTAGCCTCTCCTCGTCTTCGTTCTCGATCAAGTTGTACAAACATCGCACCATAATATTTTGTGTGAGCATTTGTTTCTTAAACAATTCACCTGTAAACAAGACAATTAATCAAAAAGCGCTCTTCAAAATGCTACCCATTATTAGAATGTTTTTTTTTTCTCAATCAGTAATAAAGTTGTCCTCAACGAGAGTCGGTCCACTACTTTCATTTTAACCATCATGTTAGAAGAATACAAACCGACACATTAATCAGATTATGTAACTCACCTATAAACCGAATGTTACCGACAGACTTCATTCGTATTCTGCGGTCGTCATCATCAAGCGCGGACATCAGCTCCTTCTTCTTCTCGGGATCGGGACATGCCTCGATTTCATTCAAGCGCACGATGCGGTTGCTCTCCTCGCTAGAGTTCTTCTCGAACTCGATCTGGCAGCGCGTCACGAGCAGCTTGCGGAAGTTGACAAACTCCTTGCTGTCGACAGACACCGGCACCTGCATGAGAGCCAGCTCCCTGCACATGAGTGCGTACGCCTCGGAGAAGTTCGGCTCGTCGACGGCCTTCTCGAACACCAGGTCAATGACGCCCTGCAGCCGCTCAGTCGTATCGATCGGCAGAGTTTTGATTTGGTTCAGCAGCGTGCTAAACTTTTGCGGCGTCAATTTGTTGAGTACACCACGTACTTTTTTATACAAATCCTGGAATAATCAACATGCATAAGCTAAAGGTATTCGTATCCTCAAGGCGAAGGGGTAGGGGCCAGTAGAAAAACTTACGTCAGTCTTGCGGTCGTCGTCAGTTTTTATTACAGCAGCCGGATTTTGACGTGCGGGTTTCCAAGCGTTCTCAGATTCGTGCAGTTTGACGTCTTCCTTGAAGGAGATGGAGACGCGGATCATGCTGCCCGACTTGCCGCCCTTGGAATTACCGCTAGGCTTGCCCTGTTGGCTATTGCGTTTCGGAGGCTGAAAAAACCCATCACATTACACCAAATAATCTTCTCTACGCTCCCAACCAGTCAAAATATTGTATAAAATATCAGATTATAAGAATCAACACAACGTTTCAGTTCACTACTTTCATCGTTTTAATTGTTGGTATATCATCATTAAAATGCATGTGTAATATCAAAATGAAATGTGTACTTACAATTCTAGTGGATTGCGATTTTCCTGAAGTTACGTAATTATTTCCAAAGGATGGAGCAAAGTCAGGGCGACCTCCCATGGCCGAACACCTTCCAATATCACCAATTCTCTGCAAAGCCAATTCATTATAGCACATTTGTAGAGGATGGCGGTTGTTGTTACTTACAGATCTGTCGTCACCAGCCAAAACGTCGGTGAGAATATTTTCAGGTTTCGTCTTGCTCTTCGGATAAGTGCGCAGCGCCATCAAAAAGTCGCGGTCATAAGACTTCCTACCATCTGGGTTCTGTGGTGACCATTGATCTAAAAGCACCGAAAGCTCACATTTAATTAATAATTCAATTAAGACAGCCCGCGAGGCGTGCGACAATTAACGTAAATTATACGATGTGTAACTTAAAAAAAACGCAAATAATGACGTGCGTGTCAACGTACCATCTTTGTATTGCAGCGGCTTAATTTCCGATTGTTCGTTAGTAATGGCAGTCTTGGCGTTCGCCTCGTTCTTCGCCTGCACGAGCTTATCGTTGGACAGCGCAGCCCTATCAGTTTCGTCGCGGTTCTCCACCGCTGGTGGCGGCGGTGGTGTGAACGGCTTGGGCTGCGCGCGCACAATGTCGGTGATGTCGAAGGTGCGCGCCTTCGGCTCCGGCTTGGGCGCAGGCGGCGCTTCAGCCGCCTCGATCTTCTTGGGCGGTGGCATCACCGTCGGGGCATCATTGATGACCGGCGCAGGTGCGGGCGGCTGCTGCTGCACGGGTGGCGGCTGCTGCACGGCGGGCTCCTCATTTGCGGCCGGCGCTTCAGTGGCGGGCGGTGCAGCCTCGGCGTTGATGCTGAATGCGTCCATGTCGGTGCCCTCCTTGCTGGCGCCCTTCATGTTCAGCTCCTTCATCTTGCTCGCTTTGTTGGCCTTCGTAGGCGGCGGCGGCTGGTTGCCGACAGCGGGCGGTGCTGGTGGCTTGTTGTTCTGGCCGAGTGCCTGTTGACCGCCAGCTTGCTTTGGTAGCTCCTTGCCACGTTGTGCTTGCTTAGATTTGCCTGCAACCGATAGAGCACCAAATAAGTATACAACTCGCTCACTAATAGGACACACGTAGCAAATGCAAGTATTACAATATTGTACTAGTGAGGATGTGCTTTCAAACGCTGCGTGAGCATGTGGAAGGTACGAAATCACCACTAGATTTACTTTCGCATCAACCGCCCGCCGCTCTTCCCATCGATGGGGTAGAACAGCTGTAAAGGTTATGCGGCGCAGCAACGGAGCGTCGGCGACTAATTGCTCAGTTAAGTTGTAACCGAGTGGTGGGCAAGGACACGCCACGCGGAGTGGTTATCAAGCGCTTATACGGCCAGACGTAAAGCGGGTCACAAGATGTCACGCGCTTTATCGGATCGTGGTTGAATTTCGCAAGCGTGCGCAAAAATGTGTTCATTTCACTGCGAAGCAACTCCTAATCAAACTCTCCATTCCAAATCGATGAATGAAACACCGAACACATGGTAACAAATTGCAAGTGCAGTACTAACTAAAAGTAACATAAGCAAAGTATGCTTTTATGTTCGAATATAAATTATTATAGGCGCAGCGAAATAAAAAAAAACCGCCAATCGATTGTGGACATTTTAGGAATGGCGGAAACAAGCAAAACAAAAGTAAATAGTGTTGTTTTCACTCTTAAAATACCCGTGTAGATGGTGCTTAAAAGCCGCCACCTTTTATTATCAACAAAAACTTTACTTTAAACACGATAAAACTGTTTGTGTGGCGGATTTTTGACGCGTTGTTTTAGTGATACACCCAGCGTACGACTTGAAAGAGTCGTAAAAAGATGCGCTTTCTTGGCAAGGCAGCAAGAATGTAGGCGCTCGCGACCAACGCGATTCCTCGCCGGCGACATTCGTTATTTACACATGCGACTCAGCGAATTAAATAGGTTGAAACGCCGGCTCGCAAAAAATATACCAACGATGATCTTAGCTAGGACCGTAGTTCCAGGTAAAGTCCGCTCTAGCACCGAAATGGAAAAATAATGAATGGATGCGCCCACCTCTCCGGCGGTGTGCATTCATGCATACATCACTAATTAGAATATTAACATATTACATGGAACGAATACGGGGCATAAAACTGTTTTTTATGGACTTGGTATCAAGGACGCGCTCTGCAGCTGAATATTTGAACGTTTGCATGAAAGTTTAAAATGTAAAGGTCACACATTACCACAGATGATAGCTTTCTTGACCTGCCCAACGCAAGTTGCAACTTTTCAAACTCACATTTTTCTCGTTTTAGTATTTTGTTTTAATAGTTTCATTGTTTTAAAAGTACTTGTTACTCGAAAGTACTCATATTTACACTGATTACACCGAGGTTTACCATAATAATCTAAATTCGATGCAAATTCGTGATAAACACTTGACAAATGCTCGATGAGTGCGAGATTTTTTTGGGGTTTACGTATTTTTCTAAATTGCGAGAGTCTATCTGACACGTGGACATTTATCCAACATCGATGTCGATTTTAATTTCGCAACAAGGTGAACCGCACGCGCGGCCGCCGCGCGATTGTGCTTATTGGGACTTTCTAAAAGTGGACCCATGCATACATTACGGCTCCGCTAATATGTGCGCGGACAGCGAATCGATATGCACGGGGCACAGGCGGCGCAACAAATGGACCGATAAATCGGCTCGCACCTCTAAATTATTACATAATCGCTGCCTTTATTGGGCGTATATGCTGCACCATGCAAACAGAAGGCAACACGCAACAACATTCTGCACGAATTACTCATGCACGCCCGCCTACATTACGCATGCGGCGGTCCGGCGGCGATTGCACGCCAGTGCAATCTAACAGAAATTGCGCGCATTCTTACACCTACAGCCATGTGACTGCGACTCGCATAATAAAATTATTATTACCCCTATCTAATTGCGGCATGTCCGACCAGCAGGCAGCGCATACGTTTGGGGCCGTGCTCGATGTCGATGTGGGATCGCAATTGCTATTCTTAGATGATGACGAAGAAGCGTAAATCGGCCCGCCGGTGGGGCCCGGTCGCACACGGGCGGCAGACGCACGCCGCACGCTCGCTCACGGGGGCCTTTTCTTGCGCGCCGCCGCGCCCAAATAGGACCAACGGTGAAAAACCGACGAAAAAAACGTCTATTTCTACTTCGCGCACGAATTTAGCTGAACCGTTGACTAGTTCGCACACACACTGTTTAAAATACCGGTGCCTACATATGGCGAGATTGTTCCTCGTAAAATTTAAATTAAAGCAAACGCTCGGCGTTTCGTATTGCGGATATTTTTCAGGTAAAACTAGACGGGCACTATGTTCACTAAAAATAATCACTTTCGGTTACTTATTCTGTTTCTTGCTTGCTTAAAACTAGTTGGCGGTTTAGTTACGGTGAGTATTTGTGCTAGCCTCGCGGTGGCACACTGCGGCGCAGCGTGGAAATTGTACGGCGAGATTCGTCGACCACGTTGCCGTGCGACCCATGTGGTCGCCGCGAGTAGGACTGTGCCCCGTCGACAGCCATGTTGGACGGGCGCGCGTCGTTCAGTTCCGGCGCGCCGAGCGCCGCCAGCGCTGAGAGCAAGCGCGCGGCTAAACGCCCAACTAGCGCTGCGCGCACCGAGAAGCGGTGATTTCAAAAAGCAGCCGTGCGCCGCCTTGCAAATAGTTCGTGACGTCACGCGGCGGCAAGAGATAGTTGTTTTACGAGCACGTTACGAAAACCTCGACCTAGCAACAACGGACCCGGCCAGCCAGGAGAGAATTTGCATTTTTATATTGTGTAACGTGTGAGAAGCACGCACTTGAACGACGTGCTAGACTGCTCGATGAACACCATATTGGTGATTGGTGTTTTTGAGAATGACAGTTGGCAATATTGACTGCCGGTTGAGAAACTAGTCTACATACCATGCATTACTACAAACTACGAAAAAGCGTGCACAATCTTCGTGATGAAGGATGCAATGCAATGTGTTAATGTGTGTGTAGAAGATTTAAAATGTACGAGAGAAGCACTACTTTTGCACAGAAGTTTATTTGGCTACTAAAGTCCCACAAGAGGCCATGATGTACAAACCAAGGACTAAAGAGTGCAACTCTAACGGCCATCAGAATTTCTGTGGATTACACTGCGTGTATGTGTCAATGTGTGTCTTGTCATGTAGTCGTGAGCAAAGCGAGCAAGTGAAATAGCAGCAGCATTAAAGTGAATGCAATAAACTCACCGCTATTGTCCAGATTAACAGCCGGCTGCGGTGCGCTAGCGTTCTCGACGGGCGCGACACTATCTTTTTTCGCCGCCTGCTGCATCTGCGGCTGCATCTG
>JAODGB020028349.1:15000-17652 GCA_027574905.2 Earota dentata | reverse complement strand
GTCGTCACTCACCGCCGAGGGTGCGGGGCACCGGCGCCGGTGTGGGTTCGAATCCTGGTGGGGCCAGGATTTTTCGGGACTTTTCTGTGTATTTCAGGTTGCCTATCTAATATGCTAACGTTACGGGAAGTGCTATAGTGAATAAATCAAATAATTAAATAATTTAGCATATATATAAATTATATATATACTAAATAAATCAAATCAAGCAATTAAATCAATTTTTTTAAATTACCATTTTTTTTTTAAGTTTAATTCTAATTTCTCTTTTATTATTTTATTAGTAAAAACTCCCAAACTGTAATAAAGTAAAATTTTATATCGCTATCAATAGACATTTATTTCCAATCTTACTATAATCTTACTATAATGTGAACATAGAATTTGCTATAACAAATTTGGTTGTTAGATTTTTAAAAGCTAAAAGCTCACGATTTATGCGAAAAACGCTGCGATCGATTTTGAATCGCTGCGACCATGTATGTAAATGGGATCGCTCAAAACCAAACGCTATTGTGCACTCGTCCTAAAGGGCATCTTTGTAGCTACCAGAATCAGCAAAGAAACCTAAAAAAGAACAACGCGTTCGGAAAAAGTGTGTCGGTGAGTTACTTTACAATAAAACCGTAATTTTTGATGAGTGCATTAACATCGCATGCAAATATTGCAAAATCATCAATTGATAACTTGCGCTCGTGTGATGCTAATTAAAACACGACCGCGTTTTCGATTGATTGCAGTGGCGCGCGCTCTTTCGCCATAACAGGCGCGATATTTACAAAGCGGCGTTATTTCGTTATTTATAAAAGAGTCACTTTAAATGTAAATTTCTAGATTATTTTCGCGTGTGTGGGCGTTGCGTCGTGTCTGCGCTGGAAGCGCGAGTGCTGCTACTGGCGCTGCTCCTGCAGGGATATACTTTTCACGCCAACGCATAGCCCATACAACCTGCCGACGCAATTGAATGCGAGCGCGTCAAAGCTTTGATATTCATCGAGCGCGCATTACAACAAAAAAAAAGCCGAACAACGCCAAACTATTGCTCAGCAGGAGGGAAACCTAGCGGGTGCCGATGATTTCAGCACGAAATTTATTGGACCATAAATAAATTATTAGCTGGAAAACTGCGTGGCTGTGTGTGCGCGTGTGTGTGAGCGGTGGGTGGGTGGCGGGTGGTGAAAGCGCCGCCCGCGCGGCGCGCATTCCCGCTGGCTGAAATGACGCAGCCGCCGCCGCCGCCGCTCTCGGAATAAGTTAGTACTGTTGTAGTAAGTAGTGCAGGGAGTAATCAGAATGAAACACGCTGGAATTTGCTTAATTACATTCTGCACGTAAAATTGTGCGCGCGAAATTTTAATTGAAGGCCATAAATTTGCGCCTTTTGGCGCACGCCGCGCCGGCGCGCAATGAGCGCGCCGGAAAGTGCGTTCGAACTGTCACGCGCATCACGCGCGCTGCTAGTTTTTCCATTGAATTGTGGGACGTGTACGTGCGTGACGCATCCGACTAAAATATGACCGGATGTGCGCGGTGCGCAGGGACAGGGCCAGGGCCAGGGCTGGGCTGCAAATTTCCTTCCGCGCCAGCTGGAATTTGCGAATTCTTGATTCGAAGTCCATAGTCCCGCGTCCGCAGTCCCCGAGACCCCGGGTTCCCAAGGACGCTGTGGTGAGGGAGCCCAGGGACCCAGGGGCCCAGGTGTGTCTCGGCGGGATGCAGCCCTTCGCAAACAATTGCCAACCCCGGATGGACAGCAAGGCCTCGTGCTGTGGCTCCGGTTTTTTTGCGTCTTCTTCTTTTCACCTTGCAGGTCGGGAGTGGAATTGAATGCGTGCGGTGTCCGGCTGCTCGCAGATAGTCGATAACTCGATAGTTAATGAATGGGCCAAGCAGCCCGCAGGATTCAGCGCGCTGGCCCGCGGCTGCGAGGACATTGTCCGCTGGAAAATATTGCCGGCGACAAATCGAGTTGGCCGCGCGCGCGGCGCAAAACAAAGCGATAAAACTGGCAGCTGTGTGCGCTTCCAATAAATGTCGCTCGGCGCTGATTTGTACATTTCGGGGTGGCTGTGGGGGCGGCCCTTTACGTGTTTACAATGCTCCTTGCCCGCCGCCGCTGCCGCCACGCGTCTCAATCGCTGTTTGTATTGCGTGTTTGTGCTCGGCTCGGCTGCTGGTCCAATAAAGTCCGGGCCAGCCGCATCGCGACGATCATCCAATACACAATGCCAGTCGAGGGGTGCTTTATTTCGATGCCGCCGCCGCCGCCGGGAAAAAACTACGCGCCAACAATGTGACAAGCGACCGCCTCGCAAACATTCCGTTCGCTTCACTTCCCTGCCTTAGTTCTTAGTTCTTAGCACTTTCTTACCTTCGTTACATTCAATGCGCGCCCCTGCCAACTGCGCGGCGGTGGCGGCGGCGGCGGCGGCGGGAAATTGGCACGTGTTGAACGTGCATTGATTGAATTGATGATTCATTCGCGCTGCGGCAATCAATTAGACTCAATGCGGCGCCGGTGCGCGGCCAAAGGAAATTGCACGGCTTTAAATTTCATTCCGTCATACGTTTGCGGCGGGCGGCCCTTTGCGGCGCGGCGGGCGGCGCGCGCTTGTGTTCTTTTAATCTCGCCAACCGCCCAGCCACCCGTGG
>JAODGB020028349.1:0-10000 GCA_027574905.2 Earota dentata | reverse complement strand
TCGATGAACGTGTTAATTGTAACGCGTTTATCGCGCGCCGCCGGCGCCGGCGTGAAGAAGTTTCGCACGCGCGCCGGAAAATTGAGTAATCGGAGGAGCGCGGGCCAAAGGACTGCCGCGCCGTTCGGGGGGCTTGTTGGCCTGTTGGCCTGTTGCTGTGCGGTGGTTATTCGCCCTGGCTTATTTTTGCTGCCGCATGGTTTTCGGCGCTTGTATGCGGCCTTTACGAGCCGGCGCCTTTTTTTGTGCGTGGCGCACAGAGCACACATTAGCTCCTGCGGCCTGCGGCGTGAGACAGCACAACGCAAGCATTGCCGCTGTGTTCAATGCGCAACGCTCGCAAGTTGGCAAATTTCACTTTTATGCCCGGCACTTTGGTCACCGCGCGCCTGGGATGAAAAAAAAGAACGGGCGACGAGCTCCCCGAAAATTATTGCCGGTATAATTCTTTTTATTATATTCACTTCTTTCAGCCGCGCTCGTTGGTTTTAATCCTCCAGCGCGGCATTGTTCGCCGCCGCCCGCCGAAGTGTGGACGTATAATGCGGCGTAAAATATTGTTTAAGACCGCCATTGCCGCCGCCGCCGCCATCGTGAAATTAAATTGCAATTCGTAGCCGAAGGAAAGGGATATTTCGCACGCGCCGCGAAAAAACGGCGTAAAAGTCCGTCGAATCAATACGAAATCATGAAATCATGAATCATCACATCGCAGCAGGAGCAGCGCAGGATTAATCAGCATAACGCATGTGCTGACTGTCGCGCACAGGAATATCAATAGAAAGAACTGAAGGCACGTGTCTCCCGCTTCCAAGCAATTTATTAAATTGAAATATTTAATTCGCTCGTAATTTATTAATGGCGGTGTCGTGGCGGGCCATCCGCTACTCCTAACAAACACACACACATACATACACACACACCCTCACCCAACCGGCCGCAAGTCACCCTGCTGCCGGCCGCACGGCCGCACGCGGATCGATAACAAAGCACATGAAACTTTCTCGACCGTATGGTAAGCTGCTTAAACGAGAGGCGGCCGCTGGCTGGCGGGGGAGGCTGCTCCCCCGGGGGGGTGGTGGGGTGGGGAGAAAAGGGGTTGCGCCGGGTGTGGGAGCGCGTCCGTCGGCCGGGGGGGGGCAGCCAACAGGTGCGCGCACGGCTCCGGAATTCACAAACGGCACGAAGCACGCCGCGCGACGTGTGTCGTCTCGCTTTTGTGTGTTTTACAAGCGGCGCGCATTTAATATGCAAATCAGCTTGTCCTAAATAAGCAAACAGAGCACTCCTACCTTCTTCAGGCGGGCGGCCGAATGCAGCCGCCGTCCAAATGCGACTGCTCCACCACTAGTCACTACTCCACTGCTCCAATGCTCCATTGCTGCCATTGTCGCGAATAAATAACGCACACGCATAACGTAAACATAGTACATACATATATTTGTCTTCATCATATCATGTTTTACACTTAAAAAACATATTACTTAGGCTTAGAGCTTAGAGCTTAGATACATACGCTTAGTTAATACAAAGTCACAACATGCGTCCTCTTCCCTCCACTTTCCGCGTGCCACCACCAAGTTAGTGGAGCTAACTCCTATTATAGTCATAGTCTACTTGGAGCAATCTCCGGCATTTTTGGCGTCTCTGTCTCTTTCCGATTCAACACCGTTTACGACCGTGGCGGCGCTGTGGTCGGCAAATGGGAGACCGAGTGACAGTTAGCAACGTTAAAAATGCCCGAGGTTGTTCTGTTAACTATACAGACTTTACCATGTTTCATGTTACCATTTACCATATTACAATCGTGCCTCGTGGCGCAACCACATGCACGACGCAAGCGTCACATCTCTTATCTCCGCCGCCGCCGCCACCGCGCCATGAAAAGTATTCGAGACATCGAGAGCACGACACCGCGGGACGCAATTATTTGCCGCCCCGACTTAAACTCATAGTTAGCTGACATGTACATGTACGTTTCTATAATTACCTAGTGTCACTGTCACAGTCACCGTCATCGTCACTGTCGCTGTGCCCGGACCTCGTTCCAGCTCCTCCTCCAGCTCGGCATTCGTCTCGCCTGTCCCCCGCAAGTGCTTATCACATACCTACTCATGTTACCTCATGTCCAACGTGCGCCGTGCACCTTGCAACGTGCAACGTGCACACAACGCCTGTCTGAGCGCATTCAGCAAGCAATTAGCAATTACCAAACCCTTTCACAGTCCCACGTCAGCCACGTCATTCAATTGCAGTAGCGTTATGTAAATCCATCATATCAATTACCGTAACGTGTAGATTTATCGTTAGTTCATATATTAGTAATTTTAAGGTATTTTTTTAAAGCAAGTTATTGTCAATACTACGAGCTGTTTCCTCATCCTCATCATCTGTCGTTGCTCCGTTTCTCGACCTCAGAATTTCTCAATCTCAATGACACGAATCGGAATCAACTATTCGCGCTTTGGTAGTCGTTGCGTAGTTTTTTTTGTTTGTTTTCCTTCCTTTCATCGAAGATAACATTAAATTTAGTATCGATTATAAGTACATAATCTACGTGTAGAGATGGGCATTCTAGTTGAGATTAACGCGCTCGAAGTGACAATTTATGTGTGTGTGTGTGTGTGTGTGTGTGTGTGTGTGTGTGTGTGTGTGTGTTTGTGTGTGTAACATGTTTTGCTCCCATTCGTAAAATCGGCTTTTACTGTTACTGCTGAGTGTTTTTTTTACCGGCTCATAAGTTCAGTTTTCAGTTTGAGTTTGAGTTCGAGTTCGAGTTCCACTTTGAGTTTGACGTTTAAGGTATGTATACCATATCTATAGAGCTATAGAACTATAGAAGTACACAACTATAGAGTATAGAGTATACAGTGTTGAGTCGACGCAGTTTTGGGTTGCTTATTGTTGTGTGGGAGGATGTTTCCTCACACCATGCATGCCGACTAGAGACACTAGAGTTAAGTCATTAATGCTACGCTACGTTCGTTAAAACAGCGACTTTGTTTGCGTTGCTTTACTTTGTGTCGTTTGCCTGTGTTTGTTTGCTTGTTTGTTTGTTTGTGTAAGGAAGACATTGTTGGGCATATGTTCAGCGTGTGCAGGTGCCGAACTGCGTAGTTGCCTAATGCGCATCAGTTTCGTTCGCCGGCGCCGAAAGCATCGCCGGTTCGATCAATCGGGCTTTTGGTACTCAGCACTCACTAGTCGTACTAATAACTACCTAATTCCGCAGCCCTAGCTGCTAGCAGAGAGGTGTTTTGGACACAAGTTCGGTGCATTGGTTTACTCCCACCCCCGCCCCCCTCCGCTCTCCCCACCCGCTCGTCCGCACTGCACTTCATCGAGCTAACGTCCTGCAAAGCCAAAGCTGCAAAAGGAAATGCAGCGCGATAGGCGAGTACAAAAGAGTGCGAAATGTAATGATTGTTCTGCACCCCGGAAGCGGTGAGTGCGAAGAGTTCGTTGGTCTCGCGTGCCACACCTTCGCTGAGCGGATAGTTTAAATATGTTCAGTACGAACGTACATTTCAGTCAGAAAATAGTTTCGCTATGGTTTCCTAATAG
Source organism: Earota dentata (assembly GCA_027574905.2). NCBI lineage: Eukaryota > Metazoa > Arthropoda > Insecta > Coleoptera > Staphylinidae > Earota > Earota dentata. The sequence goes on along the minus strand of JAODGB020028349.1, from coordinate 6,436 downwards.
AGTCGCAGAGACATCGAGCAGCGGTGTAAAAGGCTCTACCTCGAAGTGTAAAAAAGTCTATTCCCGGGGCGCCTGTTCGGAGGGCGGACGAGGCCGACGCAACATAAAGTTATCACTCAAAACCAGACATCAAACGGTAAACGGAACTGGACATCAAACGCTTAAAAAACCAAAAAACAATGAATATCTGCAAACAGACCTTTATCTTAACATGTCCTTGTCTTGCTTTTTTTGGTTTATGTTTGTTTTTTATTTTTGTTTTTATAGGAGAGATTTTTAGATTTTTGATAGAGTTTTCGCTACAGTCGAAAATTATTTTCCAACACTAATTGACACAATGTTTCATATTGACAATTTCGCATTCGCTGATGTGCCGCGCTTCGTATATGTAGGCTGTTTGTAGAGAATACTTGACACTTGATACTTGCTACTTGATACTTGAAACCACAGGCCAGAAGCAGAGGTCGCCGAGTCGAAGCGCACACCGTTACATGTTACTTATGAGTGAAAGCGTAAGCGGCGACCGCAGCGGGCAGCCGCATCGGAAACAATTGCAGTTGCAGTTTGAAGCACGCACACGTGACATGTGGGCGCCATCAAACTTTCGCAAACAGCGCGGCGCACATGAAACGTGAACGTTAAACTTGGAAACGTAAACACGTAAACTTAGCAACATTCAATCAGTGCCCGGCGCCGCTACGAAGTCGCGCGCCGCCAGGACGAGCGTGAGCAGCAGGAGGGCGCCGATGCGCGCCGGCGGTGCGTGCGCGTTCGTTGTCGCCTGGCCGGAGGAGGCGCTGCTGCTCTCCATCACGCTGCCCTCCTCGGCGGAGACGATCTCCGCCGGCACTTCGGTCATCACCACCTCGACTGCAAAGTGGAATGTTGAACGTTTATTGCTGTACATGTGCGGCAGCGCTTTGCAACTTGCAACTTACTGCGCACGGAGTGCCGGCGCTCGTCAGCGTAGCGCTCCTTGGGCCCGACAAACCCGGGGATCGTCGACATGCACGTCAGCCAGAGCTCGCCGTTGCCGCCGGCGTGCAGCTCCGACACCTGGATGGTGAGCTGCTTCATCGCGGGCGCGCGCTGCTCGAAGTAGCCGTGCCCGTTGACGCGCCCGCTCGAGAACGCGCGCGTCAGCTTCTCCTCCACCTGCCAGTGCAAAGCTTTAAAAGCGCCCAGCCTCGCAACGGGGTTAATGTGTGGGGGGGTAGTGGTACCTTCTCGCCGTTGATGAGCCAGGTGATGTGCGGCGGCGGGCGCGCCGGCGCGGTCGTGCAGTTCGCCTGCAGGACGTCGCCCACCTCGTACGTGCTCTTGTCGAACGTTATCGTCGGCTCGCGGGCCTGCGGCTCTGCAACAATCAAACAAATCGCATCGCCCCGCGCATCGATCGATGTCATTAGCACCCCCCCCGCGCATTCCCCCGCACCCGCGCACTGCATCGTGCGGCGGGTGTCTAATGACTGCAAATTATTCAAGTGCCACTTAAAGATTCACACTAGCAGCGGATGCAGTGCAATGCGCAGTCTCTACGTACCGATGACGTTCAGCGTCACCATCTCGGAGTCCTTGCTGAAGATCGGCGTCTCCATGGACACGACGCACGAGTACGAGCCGGACGCGGCGAAATCTAATCGCGCCAGCTCGATTTGCCTCTCGTTGCTGTTGGTTTTCTGCAACGAGGGAAAGACGTACAAGCCATCTATCTGACCTTTGCATTCCGGAGTGAATTCAATAATGCAATCCGCAACGATGCGCGTCCGCCTTGGACGGGGTGGAGTGAGGGCGGGTTCTGTACGTCTCTGGATGCCGGAAAGTTTACGCCAAGATCCGAGCACTGAGCGCTGAGCACAGAGCGCTGAGCTGCGCTTGGAGCTCTAAACGAGCAAAGAGTTGTTTGTAAGGGGGGCAATTAGGTGTAATCAAAGTTTGAACGGGGCGGTTTCATTTTCCAACTTAAGTTCCGCCGGGAGGCGGCGTGCGTGTGTGTGAGCGCGCGCGCGCGTCTACATATAATGAGAATGTAGCCTCTCGCCGCCGCCGTCAGCCACTAGTCACGTATCTAAAGCCGAGCAATTTATCCCTGCGCTTCCCCATAATACCCCCCGCAGCGCTCGCTCACTCGCGCCGAAAGCGCCTTTGGCTAACTCGGCTTTTGTTTCCCGGCGTTCCGGCACCACCCCACCTCCCCCCACCCCCTCGGCGACCGGTTCCTTAGGAGCAGACGCAAGTGGGATGCATTTCGGGGCGCGTTAGTTCTGGAGGAGTTCATCTCGCGCCGCCTCGCTGCTTGATGATGATCGACGATAAAAACTGACGTGTCACGCACGCGGGCCCGTCGTATACGTACGTTCAGCTCGGCGCCGGGCATCGGGAAGTAGCGGAACGGCGGCTTCCGGTCCTTGATGTACTGAAAGATCTTGGCGCCGGCCTTCTGCCACTCGACCTTGTAGAGCTGCTCGGGCGTCACGCTGTGCTCGCACTTGAGCAGCACGCTGCCGCCGCGGATGGCGTAGCGCGGCATGATCAGTTCCAGCCGGTCGATATTGCCCATGCAGCAGCAGCCTGCAACCAGAAATGCATCAAGAATCATTGCTATCATCATCAGTATCAACAGCGATCAGCGCGATCAGTCGTGCGTTGATGCGCGGGCAATAACAGGCATAACAGGCATAACGGCTGACTGCGAGGGTTGCGAACAAGTTGCTAGCGTCCCCAACAAGTTGCTTGTTTAATTAGCGCGGCATTATGGCATTACGGTAAACGCGATGCGAAAACGATCTACAAGGCAAGCGGCGTCGTTAGACAGAAGGTGGCGCCACCGTTATGCGCGCCATCTTTGTAGCCGCGCGTGGTGCGCTGGAAATTTTGGCAATTTCCGGCACAATTTATTCGTGCCGATAGGCCCATTTGTCGGGCGGGGGCGGCCGCGGCGCAAGGTAATTTCGCGGCGCGCATAGGTGGAGGGGGGCCTCCTATCTAGGTTAATTACACGACTAGCGGCACTATGCGCGCGCCACCACAGCACGATAAAAATGTGCATTATGTCGCGCATCCGATGCGCTGCTAGTTTCGATGTCCGCCCCGCACTGATATTAATTACATTAGTGAAGTTGGTGAATCACGTCAACAGTCGGATTTTGCATTTTCTCCTGCCACCTGGCATTATGTTGAGTAATACTGTTGACGTTCCATTCACTCGATATACGCGCATTAGCCACCGTGACACGCATTAAACGCAAACAAAAAGTGACAACGTTCGGCATTCGGCGCTAATTAAAATAATTCATGTGCGCCATCGAAAATAGATTACCGGCGCTGTTTTTTCCCTGTTTACACACGGGCCGCACGGGTCGCGGGGGAGGGCGTTAATAATTTACGCGCGCCGCGGTGAGGTATAATTTGATAGATTGCAATTACGCGTAAATTAAGTCCTCGCGCAAACAAGCTAATGGTAAATACTCGTAAACAATTCGAACTTCATCGCGGTCATTAAATCGATTATAGTTATAATAATCCAGAGAGGTGTGCAATATCGGTATACGGCGCGAAGCGGCGGTTTGGAGTGGAGGGGCGGAGGGGACAGGTCATTCAAACCGTTCAAAATAATTGAAAATGTATCGATTCGCGAAGAGGAGGGAGCTCTTGGTGTGCGGGCGCAAACTATATTTATAGAGTGCCATCAGTAGTAAATATTTGTCCTTCGAAAAGGACAATTCAATTTTACAATCACAATTTCACAAAATATCACTCCAAAACATAACGTCAATTGCGCCATTAATTTTAAATTTAAAGTTTCCACTCTGAAAATATACTTCAAGGAGATCCATTTGATGTATAACATTTTAATGTAATAAATTTATTTATTTTAAAGTATTAAATTTGTTGTCAAATTGTTGTCAATTTATTGTGCCGGCTGTAAATTTTACAGTGTTTTTGACTATGTCAGGTTTCTCAGCTTGAAATGATGACATGAAGGTAATAATAATAAATTTAACTAAGCTTACTCTAAACATAAATTATTGAGAAGTTTTATTTCTGGAGCTAGTTTAACTGTTGGAGTTAGCTCTGCTCAATCAAAATATTACTCTGGAAGGCTTCAAAAATTAAAATTGCGTTTGCAACCGAAAACACGAGGAGCACGCTCAAAAATGTAATTGAAAGGATACATGTTTTAAGAAAGACGCTTAATTCCTAGAACTTGTTTTGTGTTCCAATTTAGTCAACTGTCCAAAGTTCCTCTATGTGGAAATGTGGGTGAACATTATTATTAAATAACTTTAATACAAAGCGGTAAACAACCCCTTAGATTACCACAAATCGTTATAAGAGAATAAAATGTTTAAGTGCTACTTAGAGGACATTAGCATTGCTTCAGTTAGGTTGTTCACCTTAGTGTCCACAGTTGAATTTGGAAAAAAAGATTTAACGGTTTTTCTGAAACTGCGATAGTATTAAAATAAAAATAAAATCCGAATTTGCATTTCATGACGCTACCAAACTTGACCAATGAAGGGCATGATTTTATTTGAAAAAAAAACGTTTGTCTTTTATTGGTCGAGCTTGTTGACGTCACGTCAAATTTAAAGCTTCAATGCTTTAAATAATTAGCACTATCACATACTAGAAAATGAGTATAGAGGTGTATAACCTCTAAATTAGGTTCTTCACCTTGCCTGGTCGGTGTCAATTTTTCATTCTTACTGTGATGAACCGCGATCACCGCGGGCGGGTGAGGAGATGCGCCCCTCGCATCGTCGCGGATGAAATATTGATTCCAATCGGCGCTCATGCCGTCCACGTTGTTACATTACGCGCGCCGAATCAATTTGCATACTCGAGCAGCACTCGATGCTCATCGAAATCTATACGGGATATTATGTAATCCAGCCGCGCGACGGGCGGCCGGCCCCCCAAGGGTGGCTTTTCGCGGCGGTGGCGGCTTTTGAGGAGTTTTAAAGTATTTATTCGGGATCTTAGAGCCGGCGCGCGCGCACACGCATCGCATTGTACATCGGCGCGAAATTTATTACGCTCGTGCGGAAATCGCGAATGCGTGGCGCGCGGGCATATCGGCTTTCGCGGCGGCTTATTTTTTGCTTTATTCGCCGGCGCCGCCGCCGCCGAGGAATGCGCATCCGCCATCCGCCATCCATAGTTCGGCGCGTCGGCATGCCCGGCGCTCAAATCCAATCAAATCCAATATGGATACGCACGCACGAAAGACTTCGCTTACGCCTCCGCGTCCACATTCACATTGCGCATTTCGCATTTCGCATTTCGCATCCATCGCTGATGGCTACGTTTTATTTGTTTTGTTTCCCCGCGCACGCGGATAGTTTTTTGCTTGTTTTCTAGGCCTTGGATTCGCAAATGCCTACCGTCGCCTATGAATTAATTCGTTGCAAGTGTGTGGTGCTGTTTTGTTTTACTTGGCTTCGGATTAAGTACATATTTTGAAGGTGAGTCTTATGACCTGGATGGGTTCACGCGGGGTTCGTGGCTCGCGGCGCGCGATTTGCGTGCGGCGAATCACCGCAGCGCCCGAGACTCGCCAGTCGCCACATCCGGCGATAAACTTAAATCGTTTTGACGTCAACGTTGATTTTCGGCGTGCTGCGGCGGCGGCCGGCCGAAGTTTGCCCGCATGCACGCCGCGCGGAAATAACACAAAACAAGCCGAACTTTCACCGCTCCGCCGCCGCACGGCACAAAACAAGAAATCATTTTCATCGTTCCCATGTTCATTTTATACGCGCCACATGTTTTGACAAGTTGCCTAATTATAGATTAGGGACTCTCGACCTCCACTTTCGTGTGCTTGGCGCTTGTAAAAAGCGAGCGGGAACAGGCGAACAAGGCACCGAAGTGAATTCGCTGCCTCCCTTGAGGGGAATATTGAATTTTGCACCGAAAGATATTCTAGATATGTGGCTTCAGCGCACGGAATTAATTCGATTTGCTTTATTGAATAATGCCCGGCGAAAATCACTGGGATATCAGTATCCGCCTGTTCTGCGATTACCCCTCATGCAAAAGAAGAGAAGAAAGAAAAAACAGCGTGGCCCATGGAAAGGTAAAAACGAATTGATCGTGTTGGCATTTTCGCTTTTCCCCCCAATCCGCATATTGGCATTCAAGCGCGCTGCGTTTCTTTTTTGCTTCTGCTGCTCGGTTGCCGCTGGAGGTTGCTTTTTATTTTGCGCTCGCGCTGTTAACGCCGCCGCCCGCCCATCTACCGGGGGGATATTTGCCGTTTCCAGCGCGGCGCTTCTGTCTCGCCGCCGCCGCGGATAAAACTCTTCCTGCATGCCTACGCGCTCCGCTGGCTCCCTTGGGAGGAGCAAGTGGCGTGATAAGATGAAACAATGCACATTGCATTAATATCTTTGTCAGCGCAACAAAACCGAACTGCCGCCGCTGGGGGGCC
>JAODGB020028341.1:0-12104 GCA_027574905.2 Earota dentata | reverse complement strand
GGTGATCGGTATGCATGTAAATGATGAGACCTTTCGCTCGCTCGTTCGCTTGATCTAATTTCGACGTGCGTTTTTCAAAACGGCACGCTCACCATTCAAGCATACACAGCGGCGGAAAATCTGCAGCTAAGGCTACGGCATGTAGGAATACTGAAACACTTGCTACTTGCTACTAGCTATTACCTCTTGGTGCACTTTGAAGATTGTGCGCCGCGACGGTTGCTACAGTTGTCATTGCGCATCTCAGTCATCAATTGTGTTTAATGTGGTATACGGCAAAAGCATTCCTTAAAATGTACCACCAGTCAGAGATACCGATCGCAGAAATGTGCTAAACTGAGCTAAACGCTCGCAACGACTCGGCGTCCGCAAAAGTGTAGATTTCAATAAGATATCATTACAGATTTTTACCAAACATTCTCATGGCTCAATCACGATACATCAACGGCGCAAGAAAATATTGCGACGCTCAGGTGAACTCACTGCGCTACGACTTGATGCTGGATGTTGCAAAAATTGATTTTTATCTCTACATCGTGTACATCTCGATGCAGAAGTGTCGAAAACGACTAGCAACTAATTTTCGCATGACAAGGAAACTAATCTCTGGTACAAAATGCAATTTACTAGAGTATTCTAAAAAGAAACTAGCGTCTGAAGTGACTTAAACTTATTGCAAAAACGACTTAGACCTTAACATAATAAAATACCACGCGCCTCACGTCGACGACTACCAGAAACGCCCAAGAACTAAGAGCATAAGAAATACTGCAAATTCCAGATGAACAAAAGTCGATAATTACCAGCCGCACTCAATAGACATGCCTTTCTTTGAATGCTTATGAACCGCTCACGAACTCTTGCCTAATTTTGCTCCAGATGACCTCAACCTAAACACCTCACATTTCTAAGCACCAAAAGAAAGAAATAATATCGAATAAATTGTCTGTTTGTTCTCTACGAACATTAACTTTAAGTATTAGTCATAAATTCAGTTAAACTTTTTTCGTTCAATAAAATTTCAATTAAATGCTTATCCATGTCCCAGATTTGACATATATGGCACACATTTTAATTGCAAAATGGCGGGCGAAGCCTTCCTAAGGCATTAAATGTGCTTGCTGTGTGCTTACACATTGGGAATTTCTGTAAATGTCTCACACTAATGAAGAACAACGCCCAGAGACAAAACCGAGGTGCATTAGAAAATCAGCAAATTTCTATATACTATAACCCATTACAGAACTCAGAGAACAATGGAACTCAATACTTCACTTAACAAAAAGCACACGTAAAGAAAGAAGCGATGAAAAAGCCGACAACTGGCAGAAGAAAAATAACAAATGTACTTCTCTAAGGACTAGTGTTCTTTTTGTTGAAGTTAGTGTTATATGATGCAACACGATATGTCGTTAACGAGTGGACAGTGTACGGTAATTTATTGCTGATCCTGATTGAAAAAAAAACAACAAAAAAAAACACAATCGTTAACGATTTGTCTTAACGACCGAAGGAACTCACCCAAGTTATAAAACTAACTTGAAACAAAACCTAAGTTTAGGCATTATCCACAACTACATATAAAAAAATCAACTAACAAATTGATTATGTAATTTGGGATAAATATTTATCGATTATGTAAAAACTATTTTCAAAGAGCGAATCGCGAATCTCAATAATTTATGAATTTATGTAACACTCGTAAATTTGTTCGCGTAAAATGTAGAACAACGATATCAATGTCATTTCTTACCATATCTTCACGCTTTGTGAGTTCTGTAAATTATTGTTACACAAAAATATTAGCATACTTGTAATGTGTTTATTCTGAAATGACCAAAACTCAATTTCATCCTTCGTCATGGAATAATACAATGATTCATTACTTTAAAGATTTACTCTTAATATATTTAGACCTTGTTACATAAAACTGAGTGTGACATTGAAAATCTGATGCTCTTTAGTTTCGTTCAGTGTTCACGGCGAAGACGAAGATTGCAAGTCTATTCATTCTTACATTTAATGAATACTTTTTTCTTTGCGGATCTAGAATCTAGATTTCTAGACTCGTAGAAGATCGATCGCATGCTAAAAAAGTGTTGTCTTACGCTGTTATCCTTGAAATGGTCGGCGCCACGTGTGCGTCGTGGATATGCTCGAACAAGGAATTTCGTATTTGATTTTGAGCTGCGGTTTGATGCATTATTTATTTCTTTTTATCGCGAGCTGATTTGTTCTTAGTCATGTCGAGAAACCAGATATACAAATCATGAAGTAAAAAAATAGATTTATAGTTTAATTCAACTTCTTTACTAGTGGAGTGTTTCTCACGAAATATGGCATTGAATGTTTTAGTATTTCCGATTTTGTAAGGAAACAAGACAATAAATATTTAATGTTTGAATTGTGCTAGTAGCGTGTTAAAAATTAACAAACTTACGAAATTAGTGGAGGAGTAAAAGATGAATGGGGCCAATATACAATATATTGTAGAATAATGAAGGTACAATGTAAAATGAATTTAAATCAGATTCGAATTAGTTCCACGCACTTTGTCTTGGAATAGGTGAATCACTTGAATGGTAATAAATTCGATTTGCCTATAACGTCCACGAGACAAGCATTCGATAATTTGCTAATCGGCACCGATGCAAGAATTGATGAATGTGCTGTGCTCTTAACCACCCACACCCAATTACAATTAACTCTTCAAACCTAAACTTCGAACTTACGACTTCAGTCACGCTCATTCCCAAGTCGTTGGAGTTCGATTGATTGCCGATGAATATTCCTGCAACCAGCGCAAAAGTGAATTGGGAAACGTCCGTTTTTCAACATCATAATTATCATCAATGCATTGGTGCATTGCTGCATTACAAAAGGGGACAAATTTACGACCTGTGAGGACACTTGATTTTTACCTCTTCGCACATGAAACTAATTTAAATTGTATAATTTCTACATTTCGCAAATCCATCGCCATGCAGCTTATTCGCAGCTAAACATTTAGTTTAGGTTTTTCACATGAAGATTATATTCTTGTCAGATTACAAAACGATTACTTGGGAAAAATACTAAACAAGAGTACATTTAACGATGCAAGTACAAACAGAGTGCGGCTACGAATAATATTTGTGTGAAGTTTGTTTTCGCAAATTTTCAGGTTGGGATTTAAATGTTAGGTTACGCACTTTGCGTGCCATTACTGCCATTATATTACTGATGCCATGGTGAACAATAAAAAATAATTAAGAACTACGTACGTATACAATTTACATGCGAGTGCTTACTATACTTTCATACATGGTATGTTTTGGTGTTCACACACGACGTGAAAACGTGTTTCGTTTAATTGTTTTAATTCTTCAACTTTGGTTCTTGAGCGCTGGGCGCTGAGTGTTGCGAATTACAACAATATGCAATTGTTAATTGTTAAATTTTTACAGGTACACTCCGTGACAAGACGGACAAAATCAACGGCATAGTAAACCTACAAAAAGCCGTTTTCTTCTTCTTCGAAATGTATTTGTTTGCTTTTATAACTAGCTACTACGATGGCAACTAAGAAGTAACATGTTATTTTATTTGCAGACTTAGTCATAGTGCAAGATCATTGTTTTCACACGCGCTTACGCACGAAATGAAATGTTTACTTTGATGCAATAAGTTCATATATTAATTAATATTCACAGGAGCTTCACTTTTGCATTTTGAAGTTTTCTACTGTTTGCAGTGTGACAACTTGATCTACATCTATAACTAAACAACTAAACAAATACGAGAACAAAAAACAAAATAGAAATAAAAATAAAAACTAGCTATTGTATTCACGGAGTGATTATTTCAAAACAGGAACTGATTAATTTTGGCTCATAGCTCAAGAACAAAGAGACGTTTTAAAATATAGGCAACTCAATATACACAGCCTTCAATGTATATAGAATTAGCATTCTTCCTACTTCGTGTTTATAGAAATGAAGGAACTTCAAGAACAATCACGTAAGTATTTGCTGTGATTTATTGTGCACTTAATTGCACAAAACGCGCATCAACAATTGTACAATTGAATTACGAATAAATTTAGAATTATAATAAGTTGAAGAACCATGAAATGAGTATATTTTACCTGTTTTTAGAGTTTCATTATAATTGAATTACTTTATACTCTGTAATTTTATTGGATAAAGGTGTGAGACAGTACTTCTGGTTTGTTTCATGCTTAATACTTCACGCATATCTCATATCATGTGAATCATATTCCAACTGCAAACAACACAACCTACAATCCACAGAATGCCCAACGATATATAAAGACAATAAGTTTATTTCTCGCCTTTGTCGATGGTTGACTCAAGTTAAGTGGTTTTTCTTTTGCATGTGCGATGTGCGTTTTACAACACACGCTGCGTTAAGAAACGACACGCGTCTTAACTTTATCGTTTATACTTTATACATCTTATACCTTTCTGCACCTGTAATGTTGAATGAAATGAATTGATTCTCCAACAAAGGCAAAGCGCAAGAAAAACAAGAACTTCAAGCTTAAATATAGTATCAAAAGTGTAAAACATAGCAAGAGTGTCAAGAGTATAGCTATGCTGGATTAAAAACAAGGAAAGTTCATTGTTCCACGAAGCCTAGAACAAGCGAATGAAAGAAAGTACAATATGTAATTTTCAATTTTAATTGATAACCATTATACGTGGGTAATTGCGATTTTCCTGTATCGTGTACGTGATATGACATGACGTGGCTCTGTTTGACGTGAGTTCAATCATGTAAAGTGTTATTCGATCACCCTGATCATTTAAGACTGTTCTTTCGCAACAATACTAATCAATAAGGAATTCTGTAGAACAAACACATTGACGTTTAATCAAGCGTAAACTTACACTTTTTCTTTATTAGATGATTTCATGATTTAATTATGAGCAAATGCGTTGATTTATTACGTGCCCAAGTGAGTATCGATACTTTTTTTGTATAAAGTTGAAAGTTAAAATTGCGCCCAATTAAAAAGTACAACTTAACAACAACAAATGTTTAATTAACGTTTTATAGCAAAATTTTACATTCTGGACTGGATTACCTACTTCTTAAGCTAATTGACTTTACTTCCGCTTTTCCAAAACTGCTTCTAAATCAGACTTAAGTCTGTTTCAGTCAGCGTGGTAAAAACCAGTAGGAACATTAATCTAGTTAGCCATTTAAGACAATAAACCAACACTAAATCGATCACCCGACAATGCGATTCGAATTCATGCTCTGAAAGCTTGGTAGTTCAGAACTCATTTCATGTCTAAGTCTAAACCACAATGAAGTTACGGTGAATCTGAAAAACTAAATCACTCACTATCACGTTTAAAATCAAACGTAAGCAGTATAATAGCAAAAAACCTCGAATTGAATTGCAATTGATACCGGTGATAACTGATACTGTGTACTTACTATTCAAACTAAGACTACTTATTGAAACTACATACTTAGCAATACGACTTATACATACTAAGTACGTTTTAGTCTATGCCAGTGAGTTTATACTCGATGCTGTTTGATCGGGAAGCGATTAAAACCAGCTAATCCACATCAACTCCGTCAGCAGGACGGATTCGCGGCGAAAGTGTTTTTCGCGACTGACTGGTTATTTGACGACGGACTTCTTCAGGCGGCTGCTTTGATGGACTGTTTGGCATGTGCTTACGGTTGCCAGGTGGTCAGGTGTTCAGGTGTTCAGATATATTTTGATTCATGAAGAATTTTATTTCAAGCTGATCATCACCAGCCGTCATTTAATCAGTTCTATCTGTGAACGATTTTACTCCATTCCTCGTTTATTGAAACTTTCAAAATGTGACTTTAACATTGAATTCGCGTGTTCATCGCGAAACATATCATTAATATGTGCAACGAATATTTTAAGTTTAATTCGGCGTTTTGAATTCCATAAGTGCACAATGCATGAACTAAAAAGCTAGTAATTACACCGAGCAAGTGTTTTATAACGCATCAGATTTCGGTGGTGAGTGGGTTTCACTTAAAAAATTTACTTGCTTCATTTCGTTATGCGATTAATTATGAATTCTGTGCGTGCGCTCGCGCACGGATTGCCGCAACCCGTCTGACAATCGACGCTCCAATTATTTGCAACGCCGCATCGTCAGCCCATCCAGGTGCGTCAGAGAATACGTAATTTAATTGTTGAAATCGACACTTTACTTTAAGGCATGTGTTGTTATTAAATAATATACGTGGAAATATATTTTTTTATGATTGATACCTACGCCTGGAATTGACGCTACACATTTGGCAACCTTGTAACAGTGTAAAACCTCAGTTTACTACTCCAATTACTCCTAAAGTTGGGCAAACATTCGCGATGGATTTGTTGCTGCCTGTTGTCTGATGTAGCAAGAGATAATTTTTGGGAACTTCACTTGACACGAGCGTTTTTTCGGCAAATTGTTTTCCATTATGCTCTAATTTCGATCATAATCATAAATTCGTGTCGAATCAATGCCATTGTGTTGTTGCTTGGTGTTGGGGCTATTGTCTGAGCCTGGCGATTGGTGATTTTACGATGGTAAACGATGGCAGCGATGGCAACTGCGCCAAGCAATGCATAATTATCCGTTGGTTCATTGTGATCGTGTGCAAACTACCAACTACCGACTAGGCTCGTGTGTGCTCACCGCACTTACGTTTTCGTTCCACTTTTCTGATCCAATTATTCCATTCAAATTGCAGGCATTCAATATGCGTGTACTTGAAAAGTCACAAATTTGCATAACAAGATGATGATGATGATGATATCGCACGTGATCATTACACATTAATTCATAAATCGAAATTTACTTCGAAAACATAAAGAACTAGTAAATATCGAATTGCTAACCTGGAACGTTGGCAGTTGGAATGTTTGCATGATAGAATGTAAATCAAGGACAATAATGTTGTGATTTCGATGTTAATGGTGTGTTTGGTTTGACAAAGTTAACAAAAAAATATGAAAGAATTCAGGCTAACCGCGCGCCGCTACAAAAACGATGTTGATTTCTTCGACACCAGCATTTAATTTGTTGCGAAGTGATGAAAGTATAGCATGTAGCATAATTTGTAAAATCGTTAAATCGAAATTAATTTGACTCAGCCAGAAGTGATGAGCGTGCAGTGTGATTTACAGTGCGAGATAGAATGGAAAGTGGTTTAAACTTTACATTTCACGCCAACACTGCCATTTGATTAAATAGATCTTTCCGCTTTCTGAGAAAAGAATCACTTGTATTTTAAATTCCTCATTAATATACCAGCATTTAGAGTTGGGTTAAATGTAAATGAGGACTGAACTTCAAACCGGATACTATATCAACGTTAGGAAAGAATTAATAAATATTAAGATCATTTTCACACGTCTTTTTTATTTGTGTAACAATAAAATTTCTGAATTCAAAGCCAACATTTTTCAAGAATATTGCGTTAAGACAAACTTAAAATCTATTAGGGATCTGATAGCTTAAGCTGCTTCCAAGGAAGAAGTAATTAATTTCTGAATGTTAGTCTCCATAGAACTAGTTGCATTTAAAATCAATTGTTATAGGTAAGTTTACTACACAACTTGTGTATAACTTGTATCCCTACTCTTTGCTTCGCGTGCAGAGTGTTGTTGGTAAGTACGCCGCGAAGAAATTGTTGCTACCAGCGCTGCGGCAAGTTATAAATGCAAGTGGCGCTCTTCGTCGTGCGCCATTCACGTTCGTTTAATCCAGACCGAGTCTGTCCGTAGCGTTGCGTACGTTTTTCTTCAGAGTTCTTCACCTGACATTTCCACGATTCAACGCCAGGTCGCGCAAGCAAAACAAACTCCACCAGCGACAACAATACTGGCAGCTGCTCATAGCCGAGGCACGAGGATACAAAACACGGAAAAGTGAAACTGCTACGTGCGGCGTAGCGGAATCGTGTGTGCATTTTCCATTTTCGGATAAAAAAAAAAGAAGGAAAAAGAAACGAACAGAGAGTGCGTGCGGTGCGCAACGCACGACATCAACATGAAGCTTACAAAACAGGTAAAAATAGATTTTAAACAAATGTTAAAATGTGTTTTCAAATGACAACATATCAAGCTTGGATTAAGACACTAAGATGAACGTTTATCGCATTGAAACTCCATAATAATTTAATTAATTACAAGCACTTTCAATTACACACTTTTCCAGCGATTTGATCGGCTTGATCGTTAGTTTGGAAATCTGCCTCGGCGGCTGGGATTGAAATCGAATTTGAAAGCGGTGCTGCAGTCGCAATCGCGAGTGATTTAATTTGCATGCGAATCATAAATAAGGCGTTCGCATTGCGGTGTCGTTGCGCGTCTGTAAACTACGCTTAAACACTTAAACACTCAAACATATAAATACACCTACCTTACCACACTCAGAAAACATATGAGTATTATGAGTGAGTCAGTGAGTTGATATTCGTATTGGTACTAAAGATTGGCATTCGTAACAATCTCCTGCACCAACTTTGCCTAACTTAAGTTGCGTCGCGTTGCGTACTTGAGAGTCGGCAATGCCGACGAACAGAATGCAGTATGTGCATTTTAATTCGTATATGAATAACCGCGGGGACATAAAGGTATTCGCATAAAATGCGAAAAAAAAACAACAAGCAGATAATGTTTAATGTTTACGTTTACATACTCGTGTAATGAAAGTGCAGTGTCTGTTTTGTACGTTTTGTAGTGCTTTAGTTTCATTTTCATTATAAACGGCATGTTAACCATCATAATTGGAATTAATAACGAGTATAGAAAGTTAAATAATCAGTGGTTGAAAAAAACGGTAGAAACTGATTCGTTTAAACTTAAAACTGTAATTTTTATTTTATATTTACACGAAGTACCAAGTGTTGAAATCTTTGTACTCCACGAACTCCACCCAGAATCGATATTATCTTTCAATCTCCAACTCTAACATTAAACAGTCTTCAGCGCTTAGTAGTGTGCAGTCAAGTATCGAATATCAAACTCTGTTACTTAAGACCTTTGCGAGTTGCGATTCCCAAGATATTGCAGGAATTTAAACTTCGCACTTAAACATTTTTATCTTAAAATTATAGCATTGATAGTAAATATCCCAGGAATCTCAATGAAATTCTACTTGACATATACGTAACTTAAGTCACCTTAAGTCGTAAGTATTTCTAAGTTACTTAAAATTACTTTTGATCCATTTTGGAATTTCCGAAAATATTTGGAGGACGTCAAATCATATACTTAAAAGTAAAATATGTTTAACTTTATGCAACTTTAACTATGAATTAAGTCTATTTTATACTTTAAGATTAATTAAACTTTACTTAAATGTAAAGTGGATATACAAACACTAATTGTTCCAAGAAGTGAAAACTTGTAAATCGTGCACGTCGGAGAAAAACATTTCCTTGATGTCTTCGACGTTTTCCTTGCTGTGCTTCATTTTACACTGTAGCAACACACACATACACTTTACTTAAACTTTAAGTTATATATGAGATTCTTCTGTTATCCTTTTAGCTTTTCAACACTTCTCTGTTCAGACATATTTAAATTTCCTATTTCTTATTTCTCACGTTTCATTGATTGCAATCATCAACGTTGTGACGTCTTTCTGGAGTAATTGAAATAATTTAAATGTAAATCCCTCCTTCTGTCACTTGTTGTGTGTTTATCTGCAACTTGGTAGTAGTGTGTTCTTTTAAGGCAATTCCCATATTAGTTCTTCGTTGCATTTGCCTTGCATTTCATTTACATGTGAATATATTTGCAAGCCAATGCGTACACTGACATTTCCATGTCTTCTGCTTTTCCTGCCAGAATTCCTCCTTGCTTTACTTTTGCTTTGTTCTCTAATGGTTCCTCCGTGTGGAAAGTGCGCGTGTATTTTCCTGCAATTCGCAGACGGGCAGGAATTTCAATTGCGATTCAATTGCAATTCAATTGCCTCCAGATTGCTAATCGTAATCATTCAACATTCAGCATTGTACGCGCGCTGAGTGGAATGAAAATTAACGTGTTATATAATTTTGACCTGCGTTGGAGATGTCAAGCATTTTCACGCTTTTTAACTTTCTTGCTTTGTGTGCGACTTCACCAAAACGTACAATGTGTTGAAAAGTTTGCAAAATGTTAAGTACTAAGAGTGTAGTTTAGTTTAGTTTCGTATAGAGTGCGCTAGTGTGAAAACGTATTCATGAATATTAACAGTGCGTTAAATTCAGTGACAATTTTATGTAATAGATGCTAAACTCTCTAGAATTTAGCTGTTGTTACCAAATGCAAGAATAGAATTCTTGTAAAATATAACAATAGAGTCAAAGAATGCAGTAAAGTACGGAAGAAGTAGAAATAGATTATGTTAGCAACATAATTGGCACATTTTCCTATGTAAAAAGTTTAAGAGGCTTCTTTCGGAAATTTGCATTACCTAAAAAATATAATGTAAAATCTGGTCAAACTTAAAATCGTGTTACATGTTACATCACGATTTTGATTTATGACTTGATTTATGATTTCAGTCTAGTCTAGCTTCAGTTTAATGATGGCATATATCATTTTCGGCAATACTTTGACAACGAAAATTGCAAACAACTTTGCACAATAGTGATCAGATCTCAGTATGTTTGCATTGAAGATATGTACTTGTAACAGACGCCATATAGTTTCGAATAGAATGCATTTTGTGATGCGTGAAATGCGTTGGCTATTCATGCTATTCATTAGGTGCTGGTGGGACATGACAAGAGAGCACTTCTTTCTGCATTACAGAGCGGTGAGCTGTGCATGGAGTGATGAAACAGTTCGCGTGAATTAGTTAAAAAGTAAAATGCGCCACGCCCAGCTGGATTCGCAAGCAATTGCTCACTGGCTACTCACCTATTTATGCAACACCTCCAACACCTTTACACGCAACCACAATAATTCACTTCTTACTTCTTGTACAATCTCACAATGTAAATACCAATCGGCAATAGCAAACATATTGTCATATTTTATGATGTCCTGTCTTCTTGCTTTGATTTGCATTTGAATGAGGATCCGTGTCTGCTTCCATGAAGTTGTCGCATACTTAGACTGATCTACAGTTTGGCTTGTCTGTCTACTGTTGAGTTCGCCATTGTTGATCATGATCACTGCACTGCACTGTTGAGTAGTGAGTGCATTGTTCCCGTATGAACTGTTTAATGTGCAGCCTTTAGGCTGTGGGCGGTAGGCGGCTTCAAGCAACAAAGTAATTCTATGCTTGAGTAAATATTGCGATTGCGAGTGACTTGGAAAATGCATGTAAAAGCAGAAAGAGAGTAAAGAGAGTAAAGTAGTACACTCGCAGGCTGCAAATATTCCTAAACAAATCGATGCTATACTGGAATCAGGTCTAACAATAAGAAAAAAATGTATCGATGACTCATGCTTGGCTAGATCCAAAGATAGCGTCAGAAAATCAGTTCCCATAAAATCAAACTATATCTCGAAATGGCTCAACATCAGATACCACTTTTTACAAAAGATTTATAAACTTTGCAATAAGCCATAAATTCATGCCGGCTATATTTTGCTGGTTTGAATGTGGGTGGTCCCAATAATGTGTAAATCGAGTGTAAAGGTGACACGATTTGCATAAAAATTTACAAAATCACACTAAACACCCAAATAATTATACGAAATTAAGCCGGGCCAAAATTAGTCACTCCGCATGACTTCCCAAAGTCACCACGATTTATTGCACACCTGGTCAATAAATACATTCAATGCCATTCATCAGTTTCCCACCTATTCTTAACACCCAATCAAACGCTTACATTTTCAATAGTTTCGATAAAAACGGTTCTTTGTGGAAACAGGCTATATGTGTGAGGTTGAAGCTGTGCAGCGCTTCTTGCATAATAGGATTGTGCGGTTGCAAAACGGCAAAGGTCAGTAGTTCGATTATTCGTTGATTGTGTGTGCACTGCGCGGTGGGTCACACGTTACCTGCGCTTACCTGCTGTGTGCGATACCTACGCCACTACACGTTCCTGCTGCACAGCCGAACAAACATGGAAATCGATCTCTGAAGCAGAAAACTTCAAAA
>JAODGB020028307.1:0-14362 GCA_027574905.2 Earota dentata | reverse complement strand
CCCACATGCTTCTCTGCTTTCCTGAACAGCTTTCATTGTCGTTCGTGTTATCAAAGGCTTCTCAGCGGATATGATTGCGTGAATCTCCGACACTAAATCGCTCTGTAATATCAACGGTATTATAGAATCGATGGTCAACAATCAAAGCAAGGTCTTATACTATACATGCTACTATATATACTATATACTATAACTATATACATACCAAACTGTCTATTCGAATTGTGGAATTGTTTGACTGGTCAACGGCATTCAAGTAATCCGCTGTGAAAGCATTAATAAACAATTTGAAGACCGCTGCTGCTGCTACATACGGAAATAATCTCCATTGCTAAAATATGTATAGAGTGAAAATATATTCGGATTGACAGGTGCTTGATTCATACGTGTAGAGGATATTCGATAATCGACATCTCGCAGCCCGTCTCGCCGAATTGTTTGCGAATGGCTGCGTAGCGCGTCGATATCGTCATGGCGCAAATAATATTATTAATGCTCTCCTGCATAATTCCAACCCGCCCGGTGGACAAACATTCCAGTGCGGCTCCCAACATTTTACCAGGCTCGGAAATACTGCTCTCATAGTCACCGTCAGGCGTCACGTCCCCAGTTCTATTCAATAGATTCGTTCTCGGTATTCTGTAGTTTTTAAAGATAATGAATCTGCAACACAATACAAACATTGAATGCATGCAATAAAATACAGCCTAGTGCTCATACCCATTATCAATGCCATTCAGACCAACTTTATCGCCTATATCACCAACGATAATGCCAGGATAAGGAATGAGAGTTTTGGGGTCTCGGATGGGCACGACGAACGCGTGCAGACCCTGACAGCCGTCCTTGGTATACAGCTGCGCAAATAGCAGGGCCAGCGTACACGTTTTACCCAAATTCCCGACCCAGCACTTCGCTGCTTGGAAGTCCGGAGTGTCGATGACGAATTCTTGCGTATGGGGGTCGTATGTGGCGGTGGTGCGCATCTGTTTCGTGTTGCTACCGTGCGCTACTTCCGTTAGCGCCAAGCACGACAGCACTTTACGATCCCAAACGGCGTCGAATATTTTTCGATGGCGTTCAGTTCCGAGCGACATAAGCGCGTTAGTGAAAAGGCTCACGCCGACTGCGTACTTTATCGATACGTCCGGATAACACGCCGCGAGTGCCTCATTTACTGTCATTATTAGGCGTGTCTTTTGCCTATAAGGCATATCCAATGTGTTTGACGGCAAAAATGAAATGTTGCAGAAGCGATGGAATTGTAAAGCTGTGCGACGCTTGAGTTCGTCGGTCGTAAGCCCAACATCTGATTTTCGAAAAGTTGGATCATTTTCTAATATATTCCAGACATGCAGCTAGAAAAACGTTACAGAATAAATAATTACTTAATAGATATGAAAATTAATTTATTGCATTGATATTGTGTTACCTTTAGTTTGTATATCTCTGGATCCTCGAAAATCAACTTTAATTCTTTCCATTGGAATGTTGCAGATTTTCGGTAAGGGTCTAAGGATCCCTTTGGCAAATCTTTCAAATCTAATTGAGTGGTCATTTTGTATCTGGAACGTGCAATATATAGTTTAGCATTGATAAATTAAAAACGAAAATACATATTTCATTCTAACAATTAAAAGTGTTTACGTTATTCTGGAAATAACTTGCGTTTAGAATTACATGTATTTGGTAAATAAGAAACGTTGTGGTGTCAGCATGCACAATAGATTTGCATGTTAGGACAGCGGTAAAAGCGAGCAGGGTACTATAAAAATGTTATCAACGGAATGTACCTATGACTCACAATCAGCACTGCAATAACAGCTAAGCGATATAACAATATTATGTGAACAATGCAGTAACTGTAACGTAATACAATAGAGATGTATTACGAATGAAACTCTGAAAATTTTTACAACGTATGATTTTGGGAAGGCAACTTTCGTATGATTCTTAAATTTCAGGCTTATAAAAAGATTACAATCGTCAAATATCTATGCATAACGTTTTCATTAACGTACGTGTGTTAACGAACTGAAGCTTCCGGCATTTTCCCGAGTTCATGTTATTACAGTTAATATATTTTTATCACGAAGCGGGCCCACGCATATTACGATGAACGAACACGTCCAGCAGTATATAGCATTCAAATCGGGTAACATTCATTTCAACGGTAAGTAGACAAATGGGAATTGCCCCTAACCACTGGAATGTAATTAAGGGACATCCGAGGCTGTACTATACTGTATATGGCAATTCTACGAGCCCTACATCGATGTACTAATAGCATTATATAGCAGTACAATGTAATATGTATTATGTCATTATGTGTTATATTCGAAGATAATATTCGATTTAATATTTACGTTCTCATCAAATTGATTATTGAACATTTCAAAGGGTTAAATGTACAATTAATTAGCATCACAGGCCATCAAAAAATACAAATAAACTGCATAGTATCCACACTATTGCCGTATATTAAATCGATAATTCTACGGCCGTTGTAAATACATATAAAGAGTTAAATTTAAATTTAGACTCTTTATGAAAGCACGTTGAATGAAAGGCATTAATTGGAAACCCAAAAGCGAATTCAAAATGTGCTAAACAGAAAAATACACCTGTGGACAAATTTGACCTTTCGCGTTAGTAAAGCAGATACGAAAGAATAGTAATCGCGGTCTTCCTCCGACGATACACACAACAATGCGCAGTGTGATACGACGTAAGTAGATATAGGCGACTTACTCGAATGTGATTTCCCTATTTCCTTCCGGAATTTGAATGAATCTTCTCCTGGGAAGGGCGGCGAAGGACTGTCGCTGCGCGAAGATTTGTCTAACTTGTTGCTTTCTTCACTCGTGCCGCCCGCACACGACTTGCCCACGTTTTCAAACCCAGCGAGCTCTTGCGTGCCAACTGACCGGGCTGGACGCACAAACTAAACGGAAAAAATACAAACACTTGGCGCGGAGTGCCCACTGCGGCGCACAACGAACGCGCGCTATCCTATATATATATATTTGGATGCGGTGAAATTTGCACGTGTGTTGCGGGTCGTCATGTGACCCAGCGCGCCGCTACCACCGTCCATATACCATTGCCACCACGCACCAGCTATGGGTCCCTCGACGCGCCGCTCGGATACATAAAAACCACGCAGGTATGTATATCCAACGAAACGCTTCAATAGCGTCCCGCGTGCCGCGTTCGTGCCGCGGCTAGTTAATCAGGCAAATGCCGGTCACAGGCGGTTTTGAAAACGCGCACTCCCAGATTGGTGGATTGTTTTTATCTTGCGCCGCACACACCCACTCGCGTTAATAAATTACTTCAATCGCGTCCACTATATCTCGGGCACGACACCAGATTCTGTTCGAGGTTCTAATAACGAGCACACAGCACAGGATGACTGGGCAAGGAGCGAAGGTTTAATAAAACAGAACACCAACGTCGTGGGGATGTTCGTCTGTCTACAAATGCATATTTAAGCCTCAAAATATCCCTTTTGTATGTCCATCGCCACATGTTGAGGCGAGTGGTGAGGAATCAGGTGATTGCCGCGCATGTGCAGTGGGACCCCTGTTGCTGGCAACCCGCAACCCCCATAAGCAAAATTGATTTTTACACTACAACACGCTGCCTGCTAGCCTGCTAAATGCGTAGCAGCGTACAATATTCTCATTTATAATATATATCACTAACTCATTAATTTTTCAAGAATTTCACGGCACAAATTTACAAAAGAAACGCAGTATATAGTATGTTCTCAAAATTTATTACAGAAAGTCGCTAGATAATTGAACATTGTAAGAATTGGTACAAATTTTGAAATTTCGTTGTTTTTTCATTTGCTCACCAAAAATGCCTCGCTCCTCAAGCTGGATGTTTTCGTTATAATGGATTTCAGACAGTTACAAGCGGGTCTTTGTCAATTTTGGAGACAATCACTTTCGTTTCCCCGTTCAGGATATTCTTCTCCAAGGTTGCACGGAACTCGTAAAGAAATCCACGCTCCGAATCGCTATGGTTGCAGAGGATTACGCTGATGCCTTTCTGAGTCGCATCCAAAATGTCGTGATGCATCATCTCGCCCGTTAAATACAAGTTTGCTTCCACGCCATTTAAAACGGAGCTCCCTGATCCGGCACAAAGCGCCACAGTTTTCACCAGAGATTCTGTAAATATTCAATATTCATGTTACCACCCTAGGGTAAGGCTACGGCTGGGGAAATACCGGATGTTCATAAAAGAGTTGATACGTCCCTCTCATAAAGAGGGTTTAAATCATGCAAAGGAACTATCACAACGACTATGTATTTACAATGAATAGTATTAGGCGAGAAATTCTTGTATTTAGTTATTTGTTAGCAAATTTTGTGATTGTTTAATATGTACTTGTTTAATTTATTAGTTTCTGTGTATTCTGGTAAATGTTTTACACCTTATTAAGGTAATATTTCATATCTTCGTCTATTTATCTGCCCCGCCCCTCGTCAGAGTTCTATTATTTGTAGTAATGTAACTGGTAGCGTCAGAACAAATAACTAGTTATTAAGTTTGATCAACAAGCCAAAATGAATTCCTTTTCTTGTAAGATTATCTTAAGATTTGTAAAATAGTAAAATATAGTATGTAGGATATAATATGATCTAGTTCCAGTTCTTTTTTTCTATGGTAACTAACAGAAAACATTCCAAACACTACTCTTGCATGATCTATCATTTGAAAGATTTATGAACACCAACTAGGATATTGGAATAATAAGGGTCGTCATAATTGAAGATATCTTTACCTTCATTCTCATTCCTTGCAATTGCTAGTCGAAGATGATTAATGCCAATATGCTTCTTTACCAACGCAATGATCTGCTTAATGGAGGTTGCCTCACTTAAGGTGACGAACCTACCAGGGCCAACTTGCGGCAAATTTGGCATTTGTTGCATAATTGGCATTGATGTAGCCACCGGCAAACTCTTCGCGAGCCAATCATTCACGCCACCGTGAACAGCATCCCACGAAGTATGCGGGGAAAACACGGCAATGTTGTTCTTGATACACTGAACGACAATGCGCTCCTTCCAAGACCTGCAATAGACAATCCGTTGAAACTTCATATGTCAATAGAAAATAATTTGTAATCTGGTCACCTCTTGGAGACGGATTTAAGGCCTTGGAAAATATTGGGATGGTAAGATATGATCAGCCCGACTTTGGCCACAATCGCCTCCTCCACGACATCTTCGGTGAGGTCGTTGGTTAATAGGATGGTGTCAATCTGGTTGTCACAGTTGGGATCCACCAGTAGGCCAACGTTGTCCCAGCTGGTTGCGAACGACAAGGGAGCAAATTCCTCCAAGCGTTGCATGATGACATTCAACGTTTTGCCCATGCATCCATGCTCGGCCATTTTGGGTTTTGCGTTTGGTTTTACTGAGATTTCAGCGCAAAAAGTACGAGGAGTGAAACGCTTTGCGTTGTTAAGAAACAAAAGCCGCTTTGACAATAAACACGAAAAAAACATTAAAACCTGAAATATACATCGTCATGGTGAGTTTTACGATTGTTTTGCATACGTGTCATGGCTAATGGGATTGAATTTATGAGCATCCAAATAGTACGCATAAGGCATAAGTAGACAAGAGCTAGCACTTAAAACTGTGCTGATAAGCGCTGGTCAAATTATTGTCAAGAAGATAGATTTCTATCTATTGTACATATATCTAATATTTCGTATCGCCCTTAATTTGCAAGCACCTTACAAAACATCAATCAAATTATTTCCAAGTTTGCATAAGTAGACAACACCTAGCACTTAAACTGTGCTGATTAGGGGTCATTGTTTATCTAATATTTATTTCGTATCGCCTTTAATTTGCAAGCGTCTTACAAAACAGTCAATCAACATATTTCCAAATTTTAATATCCCCATCGTCGCTGGCACTAACTAAAATATGCCCTTGCGGATGCCATGCTACGCAATTTACATCTTCACCATGGGCGCGTTCATTATTAGAAACCAAACTGAACGTTGGTGCACTTGGATTAGATCCTTCATCTTCTTTAAATACGCGAATTATATCATCCCCACAAGCTGTGGCAATGCATCCAGTGACTTTGCACCAATCAATGTCATATATTGTTCTAGTGTGATAACCAGCCAATGTACACACACATTTCCATGTGCTCTCATTATCAATGGTGGAAACTCCCTCAGGATTGTCAGGTGCATATTCTTTCCATATTTTCACAGTTTTGTCATCACTGCAAGATGCAATCCGATCACCTGTTTTGTCAAAAGAGATTGACCATACAGTAGAGTCATGAGAAGCGAGTGTTGCAGTGCACATCCAATCTTTGTCTGAAGGATCTTCTTTAAACATTTTTATGGTATTGTCATAAGAAGCTGATGCCAGAATTTCTTTTTCTGGATGGAATACCACCTTGAATATACAAGAACTATTAGTACATCATGGTATGTTATGTTATTTATGCTTCTGTACCTTCTTCACATCTTGTGTATGTGCATTTAGTACAGCACTGCATCCATAATCATCATCCTCAACCTCCCAAATCCAAACAGACTTGTCTCTACTGCATGTTGCTAGAAGATGACCATCTTTAGACCATGTTACACTTTTAACTTCATTTTCATGACCTTCCAGAGTAGTGTTGCACTCAAAATCACCAGACTTTTTATCCCAAATTGATGTAGTCGCATCAAAACTTGCTGCAGCAATAAAGTTACCACATGGTGACCAGGATATTTCTCTTATTGTGCGTTTATGCCCGTCAGCAAGAACGATTTTGTTCACATATTTTGATCCATCTTTTATCCATAATCGAATTGTTTTATCTTCTCCACAAGAGGCAAACATGTTTTCCTTTGGATGCCACGCAATGTTCCACACTCTTCCAGTGTGTTTGGATAAAGTTTGTAAAAGTTCTAATTTGCTCATAATAACGTTAGATGTGTTCGATTATTTAAAATCTGTAATTAAACTATTTGGATGCTCAAAAAGTTGCAATCGGCAAAACTTTGAAGTGATGGTGATCAGAATATTAGGTTATGCATGCGATCGGTGTACGTGACCAGAAAACTTACTTGATGGTGCGATCCTTGGTGCGGCAATGATTGTACGTAATATATTATATGCACCGAGTAATTGTTTGACAATTTTAATATGAGGCAATCAGTCGAAGGTACTTAGTTTTCGTGTGATATCGCTAATTTTACAAAACAATGACGAATCACAGCGATCACAACTAATTCCTTAGGTGGAATAGGTGGTTCCGCCGTATATTAAGTTGCATACATTGAAAGAATGAAATTATTAAATTGAATATGTATCTGCAAGTTTAAAACAAACAAAACCTATCTTGTAATGCCGTTATTAAAATAACTATTAACGATCATCCAATACAACTACTGCATATTTACGTATGCAGACTAATTGTGTTTGGATATAAAAATGATTCTAATTTCTAATACTTTTGTATGTATGTATTTTGAAATTTGAACAGTAACAAATTATGTTATATGCATTAGAACTTAGGAAGGTTTAAAACTGATAAAATTACAACAGTCTATGAAGTGATTTTCGCAAAAGCTGCTGAGATTAATATTGTATTTCAGTGCGTTCAAGTGTTCTGAGACTTCTGTGCGTATCCATTCGAATCACTCACTTGCTCACCGTTCTAGGTTTATCACCTGTTCCTGTTCATGACTTTGGAATACGATTGCTGGTTGATTGGACGTGTGCTAGACAGAAAAATCAAAGTACAGTTGACTCATTTCACTCGAGAACACCAACGGATAGTGATGGAAATTTCAATAAGAATATTCATTGGGTTCCGTGAAACGTTGTCAGGTACCGATCTAAGTACAAACCTGCATTAATAGCAAGCGGCAGCTGCAGCATTGATCTGTCGTAGCTAATTATTCCATTTGTATGACAACATGGCATACAATATGCGACATATGTTGCAATTGCAAAGAGGCCGTATTGCAAATCCAAGCAATGTTATCAACTTTTTGGCTTTGTTGCCTGGCTTCTAGGTTGCTGGACCTATGAAACTGAAATTGCCTTAAACCTTAAACACATTATGAAGCTATCAATTTTGTGCGCCTCGGGCTGACAAATGCTATTTACGTTTAATTAACGTGCAAATTATAGTTAATTTGCGAAGCCGGCACTGATTTATCGATATATTTGGTTCATTCGATTGAGTGTGTGTGTGGCTGCTCAGCATCACACATTAGCAGAGCTCAATTTGGCACAGACAGACGGGTGGCTGATTGGCAAACCATCTCTTAAGTCATAGTCATATTTAAATCTTAAGACGGCTTGCAACTAGTTTTTGTCTCGCCACAGCTTAGGTGAGTGACTCGGTTCCGTTCAGTTCGGTGCGCCGTTTAACTGTCTCTCTGTGTACCTCGCCTTCGTCTTTGCGCTTGCCTCGCGTACCGGCCAGCCCCAAGTTTGAGTCGCAACCGCGCGAAAGTTCACCTGACATCAGTCGCGAGTCGTCGCAGATAAAACACGCAGCTGCATCGTTACATGGATAACGCGAAAGCATCCGTCGCCAAAAGCACATGCGTGTGCGCGAAGAGTGTGTGGTCGACAAAAATCGCCCAGATGTTCGGGAGCCGACAGGACTTTGTGCGATGAACAGGACTGGCCAACAACCGAAAGCAAATCGTTTGCCGCACATACAGTTAGAAATAGCAAACGATTTATTATCGGAGAATTTACGTTCGATTTATTCGTAACGTGCCGTTTTACTGCAATTACTACAATCAGCCCGGCGCGCCGATTGTGTGGTGAACTGGTTTTTCGAGTGCAATTGCATGGGGCTTCAGTTGCCCACCACCTAAGTACTTATACTTACATACAGCAGAAGCATACCGAGCGCATACAAGGACTTTTTTGTAAGTGTTCAGTCGTTATACTTTTATTTACACAATTTTCATTATAGCTTCAAAATTTTACTGGTTGATCCTCAAGACAGGTAATAATATGCGAATATACCACGAATGATTCATCAATATTTATTGACTGATGTAATCTCAATAATGTAACGAATTGATGAAAGTTTGTTGTATTTTAATCAACAAATCTAACTTCAATCCCAAAACATCAACACGTTTAAAATCCAGACCATTGAAACATTACTGGGCAATCATCAAAACCTGTAGGAAACCTTTTTCATAAACATGGCTTAGGCTTAGACTGTGCAGGAACTTTCATAACTATGGCCACATACCTATATAACTGCGTAACATTTTCTAAGCGGACAAATAACGCAAAAGTATTGAATCAAAATCACTTTCGACCGAAAAGCTGTAGGTGTTAAGGTGGTTTGCAATGTGGTGTGTTTAGATAAATTGGCCCAAGGTCAGCTTTTATTTCAAGGGGCCACAGACACCGACAGCGGGGCAAGTCCTACGCACAAAACAACTTTGCCGCGCTCCAAGCCCGCCGCGTGTCTTCTATCGTCCGCCTCATGTTGTCCACTTGTACCATTTTGTGCCTAGCATCGCACGAAAAGGAAGGAAGGTGATCCAATACCTAACAGCAACAAACAGACAATGCGAGATGAGGGAAAACTCGCGTCCTGTCAGAACTTATATGTATTAATTATTATATTTACAAGTTTCGAAGTGTTCGCCGGAGTTGCCCGATGTTGTTGTTGCTTTCGGTTTGAAGTTTTGACGTTTGACCCAAATGGATCGGCATAGAAACGTGTCTGCATCGAAATGTTAATTTGCAAATGATTAACACATGACAAATATTTTGTGAAAATTGAAATTGATGGACATGTTCAAGCTGGGAACTAGTCATTTTGCTCCGCAGTTCTGCCGGTGTTTCTGACGCAGTTCTGAGTACAACATTGTGCAATCTTATTAACATTGAAAGACTCTCGAAGAGGAACGGCGGCGATGACGGGTTGTTGATCTTTGTGTAGAGGAATTTCGCAAAATAAAGTTAACACAATGCAATTGGATGATTCATTGAACTTGTGCGTTAAAAGCAACAGAACGACTAAGGAATAATGAAGAGCCATTAATTTCTTATAAAATTAAAAAAATCACATGACTAACTAATATTTTTGCAAATGTTGAAATTTCTAATTCATGAAAACGGTTTCTAAACAATAGTTGGTAAACATTGTATCGCACAAGTATTAAAGAATGTGGTTTATCGACATAACAGTAGTTGCACATGTTAATCATTACTGGTCAGCGGATCGAAGTCAATGTTATCTGGAATGTACAGGAATGCAAGCGACTCATCGTCAAACGCAATCGTTCGTCATCCCCACTTTATTGTCTTTCATCGTTAGGTGGTTGCTTATACGACCAAGCACGAAATTAATTTTCGCTAATAACTCTTAAACCGCCAGTTAAAAATATTTCTCTATTCATTGGTGACCAAAACAGAGTGACATTTATTCATTTTACGACAACGTTAATCATGTCTTGACTACTAATAATGCACTAATTACACACGAAGATGGCCGTATATGGTGCGTGAATGGGTTTCAAAAACAATGGACTAATAAGTCAAATAGAAAATGGCTAACGAGAACGAGCATACTTCAGCTCGTATGCTTTCAGGTAAGACATAACATCTCCAAAACTATTTAACATATTTAATAATTAATGACGCCTTTATATCGATGCTCTTATATAACTGTTTATAATGGATGAATGATAAGAAATAAAATTCAAGTATTCTATTAAAACATTCATTTTTAGCAAGTCATCTTAACATTTCAACGATAAAATGTGAATTTTATTTTACATTATGCGATTATGTGAAAGCTTTCAACAACCACTTGAATTTATTTCTGAATATAAATTGAACTTGTGATGTTACGCAGATTGTGCAAGTTAATTTTGCCTGTTGTTTTTTTTTTACATTTGGGAGAAAGCAACAACAAAAAGTGTTTGGCATTGTTGACAGCAAAAGTACCAAAGGTTAATGTATTCTCGGCTGGTACTGTCTATCTTTGTACTTGTTTCATGTCGGAACTTAACAATATGCATTTGGCAATTGTTAATTGCTTTGGTGCTAGCTACAGTGCTAAGAGATTGCCTTGTTGATGAGATGAAAGGCATGTCAAATGGGGTTAAAACCAACATGTCATGATGGCTTTAAAATGTATCCATTTCCTTTGCACGTGCAAGAATTGTAAAATTGTTTATTTTATAAACATTTTAGAAATTTAGAAATTGATAATGTTGATTTTTCGTGATGGCATTTACTTGATTATGCAAGTTATAGTGCGAAGATTGATTATAGTGCTCTAGTAAAACACGAGATTTAGGAGAGATACATTGATGTGTTTTTAATATTGCCTTGTTGCTCACAAAAGAATAAAATACTTGAAACGTGGCGAATTTACCTTAAAAAAATAATCACGAATGATTAACAAGGGAAAGTACGATGAAGGAATACGAAAAATACATAGGTGTTATTTTTCAGTCGACTGTATTGTTTTAGTAAAAAGTGTAAAGTGTAAATTGATGGCAGCCACATAGCTTTGGCGGCTTTTTTATTCTTTATCTTGCGTGGTTGATGAACTATTGTGAGCATACTGAAATGTATGTGCCGTTTGTTAAAATCGTCCGTTGACTACACGTTATGCAATGCAGGCGGAAGTGTAATTATTAACAATAGGTAAAGGTAACCACGCTATGTATTCTTGCTGGTGAAGTAAAGTATTAATTTCAAACAAAGTTAAACTGTTACAATATTTAAAAAAAAAATGGTGGTACAAGGTAAGTACAAAAAATAACACCTATTTGTGGTGCGGATATGTATTAACTAGGAGCAGGAACGAATTGTGAATCCAGTGATACAAGATTGCCGAGTGTGCTATTTCAGTGCAGTGCGTTTTGCTTATTTGTTGAAATGCCTTGGCGTAGGTAAGTGTCCAGATCGGTTGAAGTACTTAACCGCTCGTTACCGTCGTCATGTGTAAGTACGTGTGCCTGTTTTTCATAGTACGCAGCTTGCGTTGTATGTAATGTAAAAAGGTTTTCGAACTTGTGCAAGGTCGCATTCGCAGCACATTGCGGAATCAGTTTATTGCGCTAATATTGTAGTAGAACTACAAATGGCCCCCGAATGGCTACGCAACTACGTATAAGTCCGACAGGCGTTGTTGTGTAAAATGCGTAAAAGATGTTTGTTCCAAGCGATTATGGAGTCTTCCGATAGATAATCATAGGCAATTTTAATAATAACGACGCAAGCGCACAGCGCTTACAAAAAGTGAGAATTTCCCATCTGTATCGTAAGATAAGATAATGAGGCAACTGTAAATATATGTAAGAAAATCAAATTGGTATATAAGTGTGTAAATTATATTATAAATATGTGAACAGAGAACAACGCAAAAATCTTAGGCAACTTCTGATACACTTCTTGTTTCTAGGGTATTGAAGAAATTATGTTTAAAACTTCAATAAATCATTTGGAAAACAACAAAAAATTGGCGCATAAAGCGAATTAAGTTCTCTTGAATTGTAACATGAGACGCCAAAAATATAAATAAAATATTTGGTAGATCTGAAGGAGATTGTAGCCAACACTTTACCATCGAATCGGGGCATGTTATTAGTTTTTTTGTTGCTTTGCTTGTGTCGCACTCGTGTGCTGTTGAAGGAAGCGTTTCTTGTACAATAAACGCCCGCGAGCTTAAGAGCAAATCTTTATTTGTATCCATCGATGCATAAATTTCAGCGCACATGACGGGTTATTAATTAAGCATCCATTAATTTCGAAATTATCAATCGGCGAATCGTCGGCGCGCGCTTGCAGTAGAACAAGCAACGCGCGGCGCGTTTTTAACACGTCGTTTGCGCCGGAATGATTAAATCGTTTCGTCCAATATGGAAAGAGGCCGGACAGCTATGACCTTTTTAAATTCCATTAATGCTAACGCAATTATCCTGCCTATATGTTTCGCGCCCGGCACTCGCGCGTACTCTCTGCATGTGTGATTACATCGTCCGTCGTTCGGTACCATTCCGACCCATTCCGCACCGTACAGCGAGTTTTATTAAGTACATGTACCGTGTTTCACTGTGTGCTCGCCGACTGACTGGTATCGTCCGCACGTACTTACTTCTTGCATTTGCGCCGGCATGCTCTCGAGCGCATGAAGCATGAGCCTGCGTTGGGAATATGTGGCGATAGGCGATGCGATATGTCGATAAATAAATTCTTTCAGTTATAAATAAATTCGCACGAGGCCCTTGCTCACATGCAAGCCGCGCGCGCCGTAAGCAGGAGCAGCCGCTGGGCTGGGTCCGGCATCCAGGCGCATAATGAACGCAAGAAGTTATTATACTTCCTGCTAAACGTTTGCGCGCGCGCTGCTCGCTTTGGTTAGCACAATGGCAAATGCTGCGGCGGCAGCTATCATTCGACACGCAGATACTCCTGTTGCCAATGCGGCACGCAGAGTGTGGGTGGGTCGCCATAGTTTTGCACGACGCTTGCACCGGGAAGTGTTCGAAACCAGTGGCTGCGCAGCAAACAATTCATTCTGCACTAAGCAAACAGTGTAAAGTATTTTGGAATTTGTGCAATGTTTAAGGAAGCCGGGATTTGCCAGACATCGTGTCCACATTTTCCTCGTTTACATTGCGTCTAAGTCTAGAACTCACGAATAACAACAAATCTATATACTGCATAGCTTTAAATCGCCTGCGTGTCTGCTGATTTCGAAAAGTTAGCATGGGTAACATACAAAGCTCAGATTTAATCGTGCCCAGAGCTCAGGGGTTAGGTTAGGTCGTCTTAAGGTATTTCAGGTGTATTTGGCATTGTTCAAATAAACAGAACTTGAGACCGTCTCAAGTATTTTGTCGGGGTCAATAATTTTATTCATATTTACAAATCCATTAAAACATAAAAACATACGCATTTCTGCGTGTAATCAAATTTATAATTCCCTTTTTGATTTTGTTCAAACAAAGGTACTTGCCGGGTTCACATCTTTATTTTGCATGATTCATCATTCTGTACGAAGCTTATCCGCGTTTGCCTTGTTTGGAAGAACAAAAAAAGGGTCAAGTTCAAGGATCAAAGATCATAGCATCTTCCAATATCATTGTGCATTCATGTGTTGCAAGTTGCAACTTACCTATTCTTTTCTCCTATTAGGCTTTTATTTCATTACTGCTGGTCACAAAAGTTACAAAATAAATAAATGCTTAAGTGGTATTTTATAGCAGTGCAAAACGGTAGTAGTATGTACCTTATTAAATTACTCCATACCCGTACTTATTCTTGTAAGCACCTAATTAACCTTTGCGTAATAGGGTATCTATTGCTATATA